>JAJPUD010003242.1:238871-261466 GCA_023553655.1 Myrmecobius fasciatus | reverse complement strand
TCATAGGCAGCCTGCAGCTGCTCAGGGGTGGCAATGACGGCACTATTCTGTATGCAAGCCTGCTGTGCTTTCTCAAAATCCAGGGTGTAGCGGGTAGAGATGGCTCTGTAATGGAACACGATGCCTGGAAAACACACACAAATGAATATATCAGTCAGAATCTCAATCCATTATGGCAAGGATTCTTAACCTCTTTTTGTATCATGGATCCCTTTGACAGTCTGGCGAACTGAAAAACCCCATCTCAGAATATTCTTAGACGCATAAAATAAAGTATGGTAGAACTACAAATGAAACTAATTATATTGAAATACAGATTTGAAAATATGTATATATATATGTATATAAAACTCAAGTTTAGAAATTCCAGGTTTTCTGCTCTATGAATCTGCATTTGGGTTTATTTTTTGAGAAAGATAAAGGGTTGCTTGTCTTCCCTTGAACTTCCTATTTCTTTATCTTTTTTTGGGCAAAACCTGGTGACAATGTGAATTGGTGTATCCTGATGCCAGAAGCACTGTTGTTGCCCAAGAAAGACCCTTTGGGATCATAAAGAACATAGACAAATAATATAACTTTAGTCACTTTCTGTGGCTTTTGGGATTACCCTGGAGATGGGGTAGCATTTCATAGTAAAAAAGTGCTAGACAAAGAATTGTTCTACTGTTCAGTTGTGTCCATATTTGAGGTTTCCATTTGTGATCCCATTGGGATCACAAAAACATACTGGAATGGATTGCCATTTCCTTCTTCATCTTATTTTACAGATGAGGAAACTGAGGCAAGCAGGGTTAAGTGACTTGTCCAGGGTCACACAGCTAGTAAGTGTTAAATTTAAAGTTAGTTAAATTTGAACTCAGGAAGATGATTCTTCCTGACTCCAGGTCCTGAACTCTATGCACTATATTGCCACCTTGCTTTCCTGACAAAGAACTGAGGGACAGTATTCTAATCACAATTCTGCTGCTAACTTGCTAACATGCTGTTAACTTGCTGTATGACTCTAGCTAAGCCACTAGATTTCAATCTCTCCATCTGTGAAATGGTAATATCTCACAGTATTTTCTGAGGAATAAGCAAGAAAAATACAAATACATTTTCAAAAGTACGAAATGTGGGATATTATTATTGTTACAGTAGAGGATAAAAGTTGCTTCCTTTGGGCAATGAAGGAACAGCCATGACTATTTAGGGAAGGAAATACGGAGAAATAAGGAACTATCCTGGGATCATAGATTTTAGATTTAGAGCTGAAAGAGATCTTAGAGGCCATAAAGCCCAAGCCTCATATGTTTCCAACATGTAGAAAAATAAGATTAAGTGACAGAGTTAATGAGGTAAGGTTTGAACTCCTCCCTGACTCCAAGCTTAGCTCTCAATCTACTACACCTGAGTGAGGATGGGGATACCCGCAGGGAGAAGGAGGGGACTATTACTTTTTTTTTTTTTTTTTGGCTGAGACAATTGGGGTTAAGTGACTTGCCCAGAGTCACACAGTCAGGAAGTATTAAGTGTCTGAGGTCAGATTTGAACTCAAGTCCTCCTGACTGCAGGGTTGATGCTCTATCCATTGCACTAAGTAGCTGCCCCTGGGAAGCTTACCTTTCACAATGACCTCTAGAGTAGCCTGGCTGTCCTCGATGCCGTGCATCACCTCACAGCGGTAGACGCCCGAGTCGTTAGAGCGAAGGTTGTTTATCTCCAGGGTAGCATCACTGGGAATGGCGGGGTAGTTGGGCAGGGAGATCTTGTCCTGGTAGGCACTGTTGACCCGCACACGCCCCTCGGTGGCTACCAAAAGGACCACCTCCTTCTCCTCTGAGAGGCGGCTCCACTTGATGCGGGGGGACAGCGGGGGTGTGGAAGGGGCCGTCGTCACAGGATGTACGGGGTCAATAAAATAGCAAGGTATGGTGAGGGAGTTCCCAAGGAGGACTCGTAGGGGAGAAGGCTCTGGGATGCTCACACTCAGTGAGTTACCATGGTCTAGAAAAAGGGGAAAAGGGAAACAAGCCGTTAGTACCTTAGAAACAGACGGAAAACTGCAGAACATTTAAAGACTGTGCTAGTTTTAATCAGGAGAAACTACCCCTCAGATTAATTAGCAGGGGTAATGCCTTTGAGTTTTTAATTTTTAAATTAATTAACTAAATACATTTAATTAAATTTTTTATTTACAAAACATATGCATAGGTAATTTTCAACATTGAAAAACCTTGTGTTTCAAATTTTCCTCTCCTCCCCACCTGCTCCCCTAGATGAATGCCTTTGAGTCTTGATGCTTTCTTTCGACCTCCTTCTCTCAAGCTTTATCTGTACCCTTTTAAAAACTTTTTTTAAAGTTTTTTTTTAACTTTTAAAAACTTCTCTTTCAATTATCTATACCTTATCTTTGGCTTCCTGTCCTTTCAATTTAGCTTGCACTAGTTAACAGTATGTGCCAGAAGATGCATTGGTGGTATTGTATCAGTGAAAAGTCCTCCCCAAGATTTTTCTGAATGATGTAAGATCACACAAGATAGAGGCCAGTAGATGGTACTATTATTGTTGTCGATGTTGTTATCCATCCTTTGTTCTTGAAGAGGACTAATGACATCATGATTGTGATGTCTTGGATTTGCATGTGTTCTTGCCACATTCTTACCTCAAATCTCTAATCAGGTAGAATTCTGTGGTATTACTGTATGTTGTGTCTGTATCAAGTAGGAATCAAGAAGGGAATAGAAATTCATCTCCTCATTTGAATAATTTTCATCTGCTTATGTATCATATCCTCTTAGTGGAATAAGTAAGCTATAACAATAAGGAGAGTCTGTTCTTTTTATTTTGTGTCAGTATTCCCAAAGCCTATCTTATGCCCAGTTAGTGCTCAATAAGTGCCTCTGGATTGGTACTCTCATTTATGCTGAGCAGATAAATACAGGTAGTTTTTAAGAGGTTTCAATGTTTAGAGTGCATCACAGGTTGAACACATAACAAATGATTCTTGTATTAGATTGTATTTATGAGTCTGTGATGATGCAGGTGACTCTTCCACACTTTACCATTTGCCCACCAATGCCTCTACTGCTCCCAGTACCAGAAGCTCTTACAAACTAAATTGTAAAGACAGGGAACATAGACAAAGATAAGGTATCAAAATAAATTGAGAGATTGTTAAAAAAAACAAAAGGAAAAAAGAAGGAAATTATATAAAGCAGGTAAAAAGGAATTTACTAAATAAGCAATCAAATAGGTTGTAAGTTCCCTATTACTGATGTTTGAGGAGAGGGTAATGACTATTAGGAACATTGCAGAAGGAATTCATCAGAGAAAGTTATCACCTGCTGGTCTATTTTTTGCTGATAATTCTCTCAGAACTTGGCTACACTAGCTCATTCTCCTATGACAGACATATAATAGGGCCCATACTTGGAGTCTTTACATTTGAATAAGCCCTGCCAGGGCTAACTCTCTTCTGACATAGTGATTGAGAAGCTAAGGTCACCTTGGCCCCTGCATCAAGTCTCTGGAGTACCTTAGGGGAGGACTCAATCAATACTTACAAAGTTTAGGAAATATTGAAGTCCTTACCTGAAACTTCCACAGAGATGGCTGCAGTGATGACTCGCAAACTCACCAACAGTAAGAGTAAAGTGGTCATAATTTACCTGGAATAGATTAAAAAGAAAAGAAACTGAGAATTTGGGTAGTTAGCTTGGAATGAAGCCAAGGAAGAACACAGACCCAAGGAAGACTCTCTGGGAAGCATACACTTTAAAACTAGAGGTGTTATGACACATTAGCTTCTTAAGCTGTGGGTTGCTACTCCTTATGGGGTCACATAATTGAATGTGGGGGGTCACAAAAAATTTGGCAACAGTAAAAGGTATCAAATAGTCAACCAAGATTTAATTCTTGATGTAAAAATAAACAAGCACATCGATCTCATTAATACAGAAATTTGCTTTTGTCTTTAATAAATGGTAAAATTATATAATACCAAAGAATTGTTTTAAAATAAAATTTTTATGATTTATTATCAATAAGTGTTTGATTTATATAGCTATTTTATATACATATATACTTGGTGTTGTGTAAAAATTCCTCAGGTGAAAAGAGGTTGTGAGTGAAAAAAGTTTAAGAAGCCATGATATAGTGGATAGAACACTTATTCACTATATAATACTAGACAAATTACTTAAGTCTGCTTCAATTTTCTTATCTGTAAATGAGAATAATAATAGCACCTACCTCTCAGTACTGACTATCAAATGAAATATTTGTGAAGCACTTGGCAAATTTCAAAAAGTTCTATATAAATGCTAGTTGTAAATCTAATTTCTTCAGACTAAGGAAGCCCTAGTTAAAGCAAATATTCCTTCCAGTGACACTTAGTATTATAAAACCTTTAGAGGAATGAGACTTCGTAAAAACAAAACAAAAATAAAAGCCCACTACAGGTTAGATATAAAAAACGTTCATAGGACAACTTAGTACTTCCCATATTTTAGGCATTTAATAAATGTTTTTTGAATTGGTCTTGCTGCAGAGAGAAAGCTCTTTCCCTCAGGACAATTATTTTTGTTGATCCCTAATATTTTACAGAAACCATTCTATTAATAAAATGTTTTTAAAATTTATTTTAATGGTATATTATTTTCCAATTACATATAAAGATGGTTTTCAGCTTTCATTTTTGTAAGATTTTGAAAAACATATTTTTTCCCTCCTTCCCTCCCTTATTTCCCCCTTCCTCATACTAACAAGTAATTGGATATAGTTTATATGTGTACATTCATTTCTATATGAGTCATGTTGGGAAAGAAAAATCAGAGCAAAAGGAAAAAAACATAAGAAAGAAAAAAAGGGTGGGGAAATAGTATGCTTTAATCCACATTCAAGTTTCAAGTGATCTCTCTGGATGTGGATGGCATTTTTGATCTCAAGTTTACTGGAATTGTCTTGGATTACTGAATTGTTAAGAAGAACTAAGCCTTTCATAACTGATCATCTCACAATCTTGCTGTTGCTGTGTACAATGTTTTCCTGGTTCTGTTCACTTGAGTCAGCATCAGTTCGTGTAAGTCTTTCTAGGCTGTTCTGAAATTAGCCTGTTCGTCATTCTTATGGAACAGTTGTATTCCAATACATTCATATACTATAACTTATTCAATCATTCCTTAACTGATGGGCATCCACTCAATTTTCAATTCCTTACTATCATAAAAGAGAGCTACTACAAACAATTTTGAAAATATGAGTTCTTTTCTCCCTTTTATGATCTGTTTGGGATACAGACCCAGTAGTAACACTGCTGGATCAAAAGGTATGCAGAGTTTTATAACTCTTTGGACATAGTTCCAAAATGTTTTCCAGAATGGCTGGATCAGTTCACAACTCCATCAATGCTGCATCAGTGTCCCAGTTTTCCCACATCCCCTCCAACATTTATCTTTCTGTCTTCTTATCCAATATTATAGATATGAGGTGTACTTCAGAATTGTTTAAATTTGCATTTCTCTAGTTAATAGTTGTTTAAAGCATTTTTTTTCATGTGACTATACATGGACTTACTTTATACATCTAAAATTTGTCTATTCAAATCCTTTGATTACTTATCAATTGGGGAATGATTTATATTATTATAAATTTGATTCCATTCTCCATATATTTTAGAAGTGAGGCCTTTATCAGAAACACTGGCTATAAAAATTCTTTCCCAGCTTTCTGCTTTCCTTCTAATCTTGGCTGCATTGGTTTTGTTTGTGCAAACCCTTTTTAATTTAATGTAATCAAAATTATCCATTTTGCCTTTCATAATGTTCATTATTTCTTGTTTGTTCATAAATTCCTCCTTTCTCCAAAGATCTGACAGGTAAAATATCCCCTTGATCTCCTAATTTTGCTTATAGTATCACCCTTCATGTCTAAATCATGTACCCATTTTGACTTTATCTTGGGGGATACTAGGGTGTGAGATGTTAGGCTAATTTATGCCATACCCTTTTCCAATGTCCCCTGATCTAACTTGTATCTGAATTAGAATCTCCTCCATGTCACAAGTAGTTATCTGACCATTGTTTGAAGATCATCAGTGGTGAAACCCTCCATTTTCCCTAGGCAGCCCATGACATATTGGGATAGTTTTTTTTTTCTTTAAACCTAAATCTGTTGATTTATAACTTCCTGTCTTCTGCTCTTAACTCTTCCCCCTGGGCAGAATAAAACTGGTTTCTCTTTCATTTAGCAACTCTTAAAATATTGAAATCACTTTTAATGACCCATTACTGTGACTTCTGATTAAATATCCCATATGCTTTCAAACCATGTTTCTAGAGCACATATTCCCATTCTATCCCATCTTTTTGCTTCAAACATTAACATTTAAGCATTTAAGTTACTTTAGAATAATATAATTGTTAAGTGGAAGAGACCCTAGCAAACTTATCATTTAGAAAGGAAACTGAAGTCCATATAGTAGAGAAGGTAGATGGTGCAATGGATAGAACTCTGGGTCTGGATTCAGAAAGATGTGAATTCAAATCTGACCTCAGACATATCCCTGGCAAGTCTCTTAACCTTTTTTGCCTCAGTTTCCTCCTCTGTAAAATGGGCCAAAGAAGGAAATACTTAAACCACTCCAGTATCTTTGCTAAGAAAACCTCAAATAGGATCATGAAGAGACTAAATGACTCAGTAACAATAACCACAACTTTATAGAAGCTGAGGAAAGGAAGAAGGAGGAAAACCTCAAATGAAAATGTTAGGATTTACTGTTAAATGAAGATTAATCAAGTATAAGAACATTTTATAAGGGTCATCTGGTCCTATGTCTTAAATGTTCCTGAGGCTCAGGGAGATGAAATAACTGGGCTGAGATCCACGGGTAGTTAGGACCACAAATTGAGCCTATGTCCTCTGATTACAAAGCCAGTGTTCTTTCCCCAGTTCCACAGAGCCTCCAGTGTCTCATAAACTATAATGTTAAGTCAAATGGGAAACAGAATTTAGCTTAGAAGTAACTTTTTTTCAGAAATGTGTTCTTCTAGAACTACCTTCCAGTAGATGTCACTATTTGCTTATTCTTCAGCCACTGCAAAAACTAATTCCTTAAAAAGAGCTTGTGGAGGAAAGGACTTGTAGCTTTCTTTAAGAGAAAGACTCAGGAGGGGGCGCTGTGGGCAGTGTAGTCTTAGGTGTAGCCCCACACATCTCATCCATGGCTCATGAGTAAATTGTGGTTTTTATTTCAGCAATGGAAAATTTGATCCACTTAACTAGAATTATATTCCTTTTAGACATCAGGGCATTCTGTTCCATTCAATCCAATCCAATCCAATCAACTTATTTATTCAGTACTTTTTATGAATAAAGTACCTGTACCAAAGAAAGATTAAATACTCAGTGATCCTTGATTTTAAGGATCTGGTAGGATTATGCCCTTAATGGTCTGGGAGAGGGAGAAGACACAGACACAACAACCAAAACAATTCAGAAAATATTTAAGTGAATACTTCAATATGTTAAGAATGTTCACTTTAAGATGAAGTCAAATGGCATAAGATGAATTGGGTTCAAATCCTCCCTTGGCTTATTTCTTTTTCTTATTTTTAATAATATCTTTAAATTTTTCCAAATACATGTAAAGATAGTTTTCAACATTTATCTTTGCAAAATCTTGTGTTTCATGCTCCCCTAGAAAGCAAGCAATCCAATATAGGTTAAATGTACAGTTCTTCTAAACATATTTCCATATTTGTCATGCTGTGAGAATAAAATCAGATCAGAAGAGAAAAAATCCACGAGAAAGAAAAAAAGCCAAGCAAACAAACACTACCATCACCAAGAAAAGGTAAAAACACTATGCTTTGATCCACATTCAGTTTCCGAAGTTTTTCCTCTGGATGCAAATGGCTCTTTCCATCACAAGTCTATTGGAATTACCTTCAATCACCTCATTGTTGAAAAGAGCCTTGGCTGATTTCTACTTCTATGACCTCATATAAATTGCTTAACTACATATGTAAACTGAACATGTTGGATTAGATGGTCTCTGATATCCTTCTTTCCTCTGTATTCAATATTCACATAAATGTCTTCTGCCTCATGTATTTCCAACACTTTGTTTTATTTTTAAAACAATTTTAATTTTTGTCATTCTGCATTTGGTAAACAACAACAAACAAATTTTCCAGGAAAACATGAAACACCTCATTTTTGTTATGTGCTGCTATCCTGTTGGCCATATCTCCTGAACATCTTTCTGTTCTATTAATTTAAGAATGCTCTAGTGATCTTTTGTTTCTTTTCCCCCCTCTATCATTTTCATCACTATTCCCCTTTCTCTCCCATATTTCCTCCCACCCCCACCTAAAGAAAAAACCAACCACCTTTGTCGCAAATAAAACTAATAAAAAAGGAATATACACATGGATCATGGAGATGGAGACTATATGTCTTCATCTGCACCTTGAAGCCTTCACCTTTTTTGCCAAGTGGTCAGCATCAATTCACTCTTTGTGAAAACCCTTCCAAAGAAAACCCTTCCCTAATGCATGAAGCTGTGCTGATGAAACTCTTTCTGAATCGACCCAGTCTAAGCTTCAGATTAAAGTCAGTGACTGAAGGCAAAGCCTTCAGTTTGATGGGACATCACTGATGGTCTGCTGGCGTTCTGGGTGTTGAGGCAGTGAGGTGGTACAATGCACAAACTGGAGTCAGGAAGACTCATCTTCCTTAGGTTCAAATCTGTCCTCGGACACTTACTTACCCTGTTTGCTTCAGTTCATTTAAAATGAGCTGAGAAGGAAATGACAAATCATTCTAGAATTTTTGGGGTCATGAAGAGTCGGACCCAACTGAACACAACAACAAACAGCAATGGCAGTCTTTCAAAATTTAGCTCCTATGTGAAAGACACTGCAAAAAGTTCTGTGGAAGATATAAAGATAGCTGTAACTCTTTCCATGCCAGAAATAGGATAAGATTAATATTATCAAAATCAAAACTAAAAACCTTCCAAACATGGTAATATATAAGAAACTACTAAGAACTGGACAAGCCTATGAAATATTGGCCAATTGACAGCTCTGAGGTTGACTTGAGTAAAGGCTTAAGTTTTTGGGGTGAAGACAGAGAGAGCAATCTGAAAGTCTCAAGGAGGAAGACAAAGGACAAGATGGTATCTGTGGCCCATTTTCATAAATTTGAAGCTGGCAGGTAGTCAAAGGATATATCATGGAGATTTGAGCCTCTTCTTCATTCCACTTCTTTTTGCTTTGTATGAAGTATCTTTTGTACAAGCATCTGTTTATTAAAGCAGAATTGTCAAAGTCATGGGCCCCACATCATTGCAACCATCCAGATAATATAATTGTGAAATATTTAACAAAATAAATAAAAACATAATAGAATACAATGTTAATAAGTGTTTTTCTAATTTGATGTGCAGCTTGCAGGGATCCTTATGTACATTTTAGTGGCCCCTGTTTCTATTGGAATTTAACACCCTTTCATCAATCCATTTACTGAGCAGCTCCTATGTAAAAGGCACTGTGGAACAGCCTATGGAAAATGCAAAAATGAATGACTAAGACTCCAAAATCACTACCATCTTGAAAAGCTTAGTGAATTCTAGTGCTCCAAAGAATACCTTCTCTCTCTCTCAATTCAATTCACCAAATATTTATAAAAAGTCTGTTTTGTTCAAGGTTGTGTGCTGTATGGTGGAAATACAAAGAAGGAGGTAGCATTTGAAATCAAAAGACCTGGGTTCAAAGCCCAGCTCTGCCACTTATTATTGGAATGACTTTGGGCAACTAATTTATGCTCTCTTGGACTCAGTTTTCTTGCTTATAAAATGAGGAGGTGGTACTTGATGGTCTCTAGGGTCTCTTCCTAAATCTATGATCCTGTAAAGAAAAATGACAATCTTTGCTTTTAAATAATTTGTAATTTTGTGGTATTAGGGGATGACATGCATACAAAAAGTTACAATACAATGGTCTGGGATGTTTAAGGAAGTTACTTTAGAGTCCAGAGGGAATTAGGGATGCCTTGATTTATGAAAGAGATGGTACCTTCACTGAACTTTGAAGAAGGGAAGAATGACAATTATAGGAGTTGGATAGGGGCAATCCATTCCAAAGCTGGGAGACAGTTTGTCCAGGCACAAAACGGAGGTGAGTGAATAGTCCAATTAGGTTGGGGCATGAGTCTTATAAAGGAAGGTGAAATCATGCTGGAAAGGTAGATTAAAGCTAGAAGAAGCAATATATTATAGTGGAAAGAACACTGGACTTGGAGTCAGGAGTTTCAGCTTTGTGACATTTGGCAA
The DNA here is from genome assembly GCA_023553655.1 of Myrmecobius fasciatus. Taxonomy (NCBI): domain Eukaryota; kingdom Metazoa; phylum Chordata; class Mammalia; order Dasyuromorphia; family Myrmecobiidae; genus Myrmecobius; species Myrmecobius fasciatus. Next base: position 251,148 of record JAJPUD010003242.1, on the reverse strand, counting down.
AACACTTAACTCCTCCAAGGCTGTTTCTCTCTGTAAAATGGGCATATTAATACTTATACTACCTATTTTAATCATTTCAGGACCTATTAAATGCTATATGAAAATGCTTTATTTTGGTGGGAAACCTTGGATACTGGAGCTATCAGTCCTGTCATCCCTCTCCTTCCAAACCACCAGTCAAGGACCAAAGACCCTTCTGAGTGAAGTTTTCCAATTTTGGGAAAAATAATTTATTCCATGTGGAGTAACCCTTGGGGCAGAACTGACATAGTTGAGGATTAGAGAGTGAGTCCTAAAGCTTAAGGGCAGCTTGGTAATGCAGTGGGTAAAGTATTAGACCTGGAGTCAGGAATGAATATCTTCCTGAGTTCAGATATGGCTTCAGACACTTCTTAGCCAGGTGATTGGGGGTAAATCATTGCTTGCCTCAGTTTTCTCATCTGTAAAATGAACTGGAGAAGGAAATGATAACCCCCTCCAGTATTTTTGCCAAGAAAACCCCAAATAAGGTTATGAAGACTGACTGAACCAACTGAACATCAACCTAAAGCTTGCCTTCTCCCTGTATTACTAGTCAGGCTTCCACTGTCCTCCGAGTGGACTATTAAGCGGGCTAGAGACTCACCATTTTCCTCACAGCTGTGTAGGCACCTCCTCCTACACGCCCAATCATTCTACCTCTTGCTCAAGGATTGATCAGCATAACCACTGCCATGGTGATGAGCACGATAATCTCCTGATCAATGGCTCCTGGATTGCCTGGGCTGTGAAGCTCCCTTCTCTGGCTGTTACTTCCCACTTTCTCCTCCCAAGCCCATCCCTCCTGTTCTTCCTGTGTCCCCATGCCATGCTACCCCACTGTTCTACCATGCCTTTGGGACTTGCTTTCTGGTGCTAACAAACTGGCCTTAAATGAACTGAAGCAAATAGGGGTAAGTGACTTGCCCAGGGTCACCCACCTAGTAAGTGTCTGAGGATAGATTTGAACCTAAGGAAGATGAGCCTTCCTGACTCTAGTGTGTGCATTGTGCCACCTGGCTGCCTCAACACCCAGAAAACCAGCAGACCACCAGTGGTGTCCCATCAAGCTGGACTCATGTCCTTCCCTGGGACATGCTCTGTATTTAATTTCTCTGCAGACCTTGTTCATAGCCAGTAGAATATAAGCTCCTCATTGGAAGCATCCCTTTTTGTTTTTATCTTTGAATTCAAAGCACTAATGCTTGTGTTTGGTATTTCCTTGGTCAAACAAGTTGGTGAACGAGGCTCCTTGTGACTGACACTCAAAGAATATTTTGGCCAGTTATTCCCCAAACCCAACTGATAATCTTTCCCCCAAATCCTCTTCCCATCTTACTTGATCTATTTCTGTTGAGGATGACATCACCTTCCCTATCCCTCAAGATGGCAATTTCTTTGTCATCCTAGACTCTGCACTATCTCTTACTCCCCAGTCTGATGTCCAGGCCCCTCGATTTCACCTTTGCAATATCTCTGGATTCTGCTCCCTTTTCTCCTCTGACCCACTCCACTCCAGGGCAAGCCCTTACAACTTCTCATTGCTGTTTCTACAATGGCCAGCTGGTGGGTTTGCCTGCCTCGTCTCCCCATACTCAAATCCATCCTCCATTCAGCTTCTAAACTGATTTTCCTGAAGTGGAGGCCCACGTGTGTCAATAAGCTTCAGCGGCTCCTGATCATCTCTAGGATCAAAGTGCAGGATTTTATGTTTAGCATTCAAAGTCCCTCAGAGCCTAGCCTCTGCCTTCCTTTCTGTTTTCTTACATTTTACTCTTATATATAGTCTCTGATCCAAAAACTGGCCTCCTTGCTGTTCCATGATCAAGACAGTTCAGCTCTTGGCTCTGCACTAATTTCTAATTAGTCTTTCATGCCTGAAATGCTCTCCCACCTCATCTCCACCTATTACCTTCCCTGGCTTCTTTTAAGTCCCAACTAAAATCCCATCTTTTACTAGAAACCTTCCCTAGCCCCTCTTATTTCCAGTGCCTTCCTTCACTTGATTATTTCCTATATATTCTGTGATAGCTTACTTGTACATATTTGTTTATCATTCCTCCCATTAGGATTATTTGCATCCCTAGCACTTGGTACAATGCCTGGAACATAGTAGATGCTTTAAAAATATTTATTGACTGCTACGTGTAAAGTTGGACTTTCTGTTTGGGGAGGACAATTAAACTTTTACATTTTGCTTTTGAGATTTTCACCCACTCTATCTGTCTTCCTTCACTTCATCTGCAAGTTGCTTTAAAAAAAAAAGGTGTTGCCTGTTTCTTTACTCCCTGAACAAGCTCAACATTGTCCTGAGATGTTATATTTCTTCTGAGGGCTCAGTGCTTTCTGTTCTCAGCTTAGGCCAGGAAATGGGAAGGAATTAAAAGAGAGGGGGATTTGAGAGAGGGAGTAGAGTGGGCAGAGAACCTAATTTTATTTCTTTTTAAATTTTACTTTAAAAGACAAACTTTGGGATAGAAATATCTCAATAAATATGCTCTTGTGCTTGTGTGTGTTTTCTCAGCTGTAAAGAAAATAGGGAGAAATATTCCATTCTGTCTGGCTTCCAAACCATTCCAGGACTAACTAACCTCTTTATGCAGGACTGTTACCTTTGCCAGGCCAGTCCCACCACAGGCCAGGACACAGGGAGGCCTTTCTCCACTGAAAATGAAACGTGGCAGTGACTTCTCTGACATTTTGTGGATAAGGAATTGTGCAGATTGGGATACAGAAGGGTAAGGGAAGGAATTCCAATTCTCAACTCCACATGGGGTCTGTTCTTGGTCTTACATTTGGACTATAAACAGAGGTGGGTTGAATAAAGTGGGGAAGTGGGAGGAAGGTATGAAGAAGAGCATAGGGAAAAGGGGCTTCCTATTAGAAAGCAGGAAGCTATGAAGTACTAATAAAACCCACATTCTTAGGGGCAAATCTCCTGGAAGTTCTATAGATGGCTTTTTTTGGAAATCTCTGATTTTGTGTTATTTCTTAAGAAAATATTCTTTTAAGAAGTGATTGGGAAAGATGAATGGATGAAGTGAGTAGAGCATGACATTTCTCTTCACCCTAATGGAAATATGTATTTCAAAGAAAGAGGAGAGGGGACTGAGAAAAGAGTTAAGGAAAGTAGAATTGGTGTTTGTGAGAGATTTGGATTATATTACATTTCAGGCCCTGTGCCTGTATTAAGCAGAGATTGCTGAGAGGGTTGTGCTGAGATATATTGGGGGATGTACTGAGAGGGTTGCAAAGTTCTAGTGCCTCAGGGTTCCAATTTCCCCTATATCACAGATAACTTTTCTCTATTCTCTGTCCTAGAAGTTGGAAGGGATGTTAGAGGTCATATCATCAAGCAGGCAACCAATCAAACAATAAGTATCTATTATCATGCCACTATATGGCAAACACTGTGTTAGCAATGCAAAAATAAAAGTGTAAGTCTGCCTTCAGAGAGCTTACATTCTCTCACTCATCCATTGCAGAAATACCTTTCACATTATAGCATGATAGACTCTATAAAATCATCAAATAGAATGTAAACTTCTTTGAAGATAGGGACTATTTATTTTTGGCTTTGTATCCTTAGCATCTAGCATAATGCTTGCCATATAATTATCACTTTTATTTTTAATAGCATTTTTTTCAATTATGTCAGTTGATACACTGACTTTCTGTTTGGGGAGGACAATTAAACTTTTACATTTTGCTTTTGAGAGCCCTTTGATTTCCACCCATTCTATCTGTCTTCCTTCACTTCATCTGCAAGTTGCTTGACTGTATTAGCTGTTTGCTGATTGATATTGAGCTGGATGTGACATTAATTATCTTGTTAAATTCCTGAATCATTATCCCTTATATTAATATAGACCTTTCAGTTTACAAAAGGCTTTCAAATCTATTAGTTCCTCATAACAACTCTATTAGGTGAGATGGGGAGATATTACTACTCCCACTTAACAAATAAGGAGACTTAGGATCATGGAAGCAAAAAAAATTTACTCAAGCAATTTATTCAAGACCACCCAACTTGTAAGGATCGAATTCAGGGTTAGGACCAGGGATTTCTAGGGGTTTTTGTCTTTTCCTATTAAATTATGAAACCTTCCTATCTTTAATATCCATGGCATGAGTGTCTAATTTCTATTTTCAGTGGTTGTCTATCATACCTGGAATGAGCTCTCTTCTTATCTCTGCCTCTCAGTTTCCCTGGCTTCCTTCAAAGTCCCAGCTAAAATGCCACCTTCAATAAGAAGCCATTACCAATTTCTCTTAATTCTAGGATCTTCATTCTACTGATTATCTTAAATTTATCCTGTATGTGACTTGTTTGTACTGAGTTGCTTCCCCCATTAAGAGCAAGGACTATCTTTTGCCTTTCTTTGTATACCCAGAATTTAGCACAATGACTGACATGACAGATATTTACTTAATAAATGATTATAGACTGACTGCTTTAAGACTTCCAGGGACAAGGAGATGATTACTTTACAAGGCAGCCTATTTTGTTGTTGGGCAGCCCTATTATCAAATTCCTATTTTGAGTCAATTTCTCTACCCCTCTAACTTCTACCCATTTGTCCTGCTTTTATCCTTTGGAGAAATAGAATTCTCCTTCTTCCACCTGATAAATCTTCTTATATTTGAAGATAGCAACAAGCTATCATTTTTATCTTCATGTTAAACATCCCTGTTTTTTCCCCATTCTTTCTTGATACAATTTGATTTCCAAAACCATGTTACCATTCTGGTCACGCCTGTTCTGAATATAAAACCTACTGTAGTTTGCAACTGTACATGTGACAATTAGAGCTTCAGATAGTATTTTAGACATGGCTATTTTCCCTCCGATCATCCTTTTCTTATCAAAGACATTGAACTCTTTCACAGGATCCTCCTTAAAAAAGGTTAAAGCATCAGGTTTTGCCATACAGTCTAACAGAATCACAGCATTTCAGGATTGAAAGGGAGCTCAATGGCTGTCTGATTCAATAGATACCTGAAAAAGAATTCCTTCTATAAACAAATGGTCATCCAACCTTGGCTTGAAGACCTCCAGTGAAGATGAACAAACTACTTTTTCAAGGTGGTTCATTCTACTTTGGAATTTATTTATTAGGAAGGTTTTCTTGACATAAACAATTTTGACTCATCACTTCCAGTCCTACCCTAGGTTGGCACTGAAGATTGTGTTGGAAGATTTCATATAATTCTGTGCCTCCAGACACACCCTGGAAGGACTGAATATATCATAATACAAACTCTTCCCTTTTTTGCCCAAGGTCACACAGCTAGGAAGTATTAAGTGTCTGAAAGTGGATTTGAAATCAGGTCCTCCTGACTTCAGAGCTAGTGCCCTATCCACTGTGCCATTTAGCTGCCCCAGAACTCTCCCTTTTTAAAGACATAGTCATCTCACTATGATTTCAGAAATCTCCATGCCTTGAATTCACAAGGACATGAAAAGAATGAATGAGAAAAGAGTTTTCTGCAGATTTGGCTAACTGGGTCCTATATCATTAGGGGGAACTTGTAATCCAGAGTTATATTCCTGTCCATGTAGGAGTTTTCAAACTTGGTAGTGTAATGAGAAGCATTCAGGAATGGGAAGGGCAGGAGGAGCCTTTTTCATTGTCATACATCAAATCTAGGGGCTTCTTAGAAATTTCTTTAAGGTAGCAATTTTGGGGTAGCAATATTTAACAACCCAGAGAAACAAATGGTTATTTTTTTCCAGAGGCTTGCTGGATGAACTTTTACTGTCTGTAATTTGGTTCATAGGAAAGAAATAACAATGGCTTGCTGCCCCTGGAAATCCTATTTAGAGACTTGAAAAATATTTCCAGGCGTTTTTGTAGAGGTCACTCAGCCTTGTTAGGACCATTGTTTCCAACCCAATGCTATCATCTTTTCTTCATCCTTGTGTATATTGCTTTGATGGTTAGCATGTCTACTTAATTTATAATAGTCCAGTGAGTTAGGCACGACAAATACTACAATAATAGAAATATACATATACATGCATATACTGTAGACAGAGGGACAATCTTGGGAGCCAGGAAGACCTGAATTCAAATCACATCTCTGATGGATACAGGTTCCATGATTCTAGGCCAATTACTTAATTTTTTGGTGTCCCAGAGAACTCTTAAAGACTTGAAGTTGTAGGGATGTTGCTAATTTGATTCAAACAGAAGTTTTGCTCTATATCGTAGAAGTAGGCTAAATATAAACATAAATATAAATGTATGACATAGTGAATATCTTTACAATGTATAAAATACCATGTAGATATGGTATAGAATATGGGCCATATATATACTATAAGTAGAATCACACCCATAACCACACATATACTCTTTACCTTCATAGAAAGTTGGGAAGAACCAAATGAAGTAATATATGTATATATTTACATAGATATCTACATATACTTATAGATAGCTATATGCACATATATACTTAACCATATATATATCTGTATATATGTGTATGTATATATGCATATATAATAGTATGTGTGTGTGTGTGTGTGTGTCTGTGTGTCTGTACAAAAAAAGGTGCTGATCCTGTGGGAAGTAGAGATGAAAACCACCCAGCATGGTGTGTTTCCCATCTCATTCAATCAATGCTAAAGTTCTTAAGAGAGACCTTGAGAGTGTCCTTGTATTGATTTTTTCTGACCGCCTTGTGAGCCTCAACCTGTGTGAGTTCTCTATAAAACAGTCTTTTTTGATGAGTGTATATTTGGCATTCGGACATGTGGCTAATAAATACAAATGAATTGAATGAATTTGTGATCATAAGGGAAACCAAATAAGGGAGCACATGTGGATGGCTCCATATGAACTGTCAAGGTACAAACAGATCACAGTTCATGTCCACCAGGGTAATAGAATCTATGTATGTATGTGTGTGTATATATATATATATGTATGTGTGTGTATGTGTGTGTGTGTGTGTATGTGTATGAAAGACCTTCATATCTGAAAGAGGAGCCATTTTAAAAATCTAATTGACAATAGCATGCTTAGAGAGATGTACTCACTGTTTCAAGTCATGGGGACTTGACTGTGGGAATAGGGAAGGGCGAACACCTATTCATATTATTCAACAAATCACACAAGTTTTTATTAAGCTCCTACCATGTGCAAGGCCCTGTGTTGGGGACTAGAGATATAATTCTTGGTCTCAAGGAACTTAGGGTCTCCTGGGAAGTCAAGATATGAATTTGGAGGATAACAAGCTAGGGAATGATGTCATTAAAGAAGACATCCTGATAAAATACTCTAGGAAAATGTACAGATAGATAATGGTATTGGTAATGAATATATCCTTGGTGGGTGGTAGGTGGAATTACCTCTAAATATCTCTCTTGATATCAGGGAGGAAGAAAGGAGTAGGAGGGAAGCAGAGAATACATCATAACAGTCAGTGACAGTATGATTAGCTTACAAATAATTAATAAATATAAATAATAATAATTCTCTAAATTTAGCAAAGTCAGGCTATCTCTTGAGGATTCAGGGAATTTCCAAATTTCTCTTTGTAGAGTGGTGAGAAAACTGGATGATATTGTGTTGAAGTGTTACACCCTGAAAACAAAACAAAAAACCTTGCATATAGGGAGGGCTGACGAAGAAAGGAGGGGATTAAAAAAGTCTGCATATTATGGTATAACAAACTGTGGTCCAGACCTGACTCAAAAACAACCAGGCAAATGTCAGGCCAAGAACTCCATCTAGATTTAGACTGTCAGACTATCCTCTGATATGCTATACTGAGTGATATCTGCTGTGCTGAGTTGTTTTGATGGAGCTGGAGTTCCTGGTTCCTTTAAGAATATCATATTGTTGCCAGATGTAATCAGATTTAGACCTGGTCAGCCTGGGTAACTAGGTGGTGAAGTGAAAAGATTAGGAATCAGAAAGGAGTCCATAAGATTTAGGAGTCAGTAATCAATGAATTAGGAGTCAGGAAGGTTTATCTTCCCGAGTTCATATCTGACCTATAAAAGTAGTAGCTGTGTCACCTTGGGCAAGTCCTATAATCCTGTTTGTCTCAGTTTCCTCGTCTATAAAATGAGCTAGGAAAAGAAATAGCAAATCCCTCCAGTATTTTTGCCAAGAACTCTCCCTGCACCTTCCCCGCCAAAAAGGGACATGACTGAAACAACTCAACCACAAACAACTCAACAGCAAAATCTGGTCAACCTAGCCAGGGCAGCTCAAAACTCCTGAGCTCAAGCTATCCACCGTCTCATTCTTATCAGCACCTTAGTTAGATACTCCCTACCTGGCTGATGCTGCATAGTTCACTTAACCTTTCTCAGCTTCAGTTTCCTCAACTATAAAATGTGGATAATAATAGTATCTGTCTATTATTATAAAAAAACATTATTGTGAAAAGGGATTTATAGTATTCATCAGATTACTAAGGAGGTATGTGACATAAGAAGGTTAAAAACTCTTATTTTAAATCCTAAACTCCTTGTGGAGCTATCCTCTTGTGTGTATACCTTTAAAACATATATAATATTTCATTCATTTATTCATTATTTACCATTAAGTGACTAACAGCACTTTGAAGGAAAATAAAATATAAAGGATTAGTCTGGCTCATAGTGGATAGAATGCTAGACTTGACCCAAGATAGCCGGGGTTCAAATCCTGCCTCTGACCCTACTTTGTAAATAAATCTGTGAAAGCCACAACTTCCTCTCCCCTCTATTAATGCAACTTGGCACTTTCTCTGCAACTTAGGGTCTTAAGGAAATGCATAAAAAATAAGAGTCTGAGTAACTTGTCCGGGGGTTACACAGAGAATATATATACCAGAGGTGGTGAAATTTGAACCCACATCTTCCTGGATTTAAAACCACCCCTCTCTCCACTTTACCAGCTTGCCTCTCCTCTCAGGCCTGCTTAAACCTACAGCCAAAGCTTCACTTCCTCTGTGACCCTTAGTTAGATACTCCCTACTTGGATGATCCTGCATGATCATTCTCATCCTCAGTTTCCTCATCTATAAAATCTGCATAATAATATCTGTCTACTAGGGTTGTGAGGATAAAATGAGATATTTGTTAAGTGCTTTGCAAACCTTATAGCAATGTATAAATATTATTATTATTATTATTGGTATGAGCTCCCCATGGGAACTCTCCCTCTTTTGAACTCTTATTACACAGTTGTAGAGTCAATAATTTTGTATTTGTTTTCTAACTTTTTCAAGTCTGCTATTTTTTCCTACCTAATTAGATTTTAAGCACCCCAAGAGCAAATAAGCCAGGACCTAAACTTCTTCAGCTCTCTGCACAGTAAAAGTAACAAATGTGAGCATAGATGCACACCACAAATACTTGTTGAATAGATGAATAAGCATCTTAAGTGTCCACAATATTTGGAGTTGGTTGAATTGTTTGTACAATGATAAACCAGATCACGCCAGCATCGGAGTTTTCCTCTGGGAGTGTCTTGGGCACTTTGGCAGGGATTTGAAAGAGAATCAATACCTCTCCCAATATATATGATTTACTAATAAGGAGTGGCTTATTTATTAGCAAGATCTGACCATTTAAGTATAAAGGTCCTTAGAGATGTCACTTTTGGGTTTAGGTTTCAAATCTAGAGGAGGAAAGATGCCAGAATCATGTATTAAGATGGATTTCATTGAGACTGACTTTTCTATAAAGTTAATTATAAGATGTGTGACAAGCCAATAAGCTGTGGTGGAGAAGAACACAATTCAGGCCAGAACTCTGGAGACCTAGGTTCCCTGTATCATCTTGGGAAAGCCACTGAATTTATCTGGGCCTCAATTTTCCCTCAGTCAAGTGGGAATACAATAACAAAACCTGCTCTATCCACCTCTCAGTATTATTATATTACATGATGTAACATAGAACATAAAGTGTAAAGTGATAAAAAATTATTATTTTTCTATGACATCTATGTTTTCCTTGTGCCAAATTCATGAATGATTTTGTGATGAATGAATTTGAAATCAATTCCTGGGACTTTGTAGTTTGACTTAAAAGGTAGCAGAGTAGGCAAAACGCTGGACCTCAGTCATGAAGAACTGAGTTCAAATGTGACCTCAGATAGTTGCTAGCAGTGTGACCCTAGTCAAGTCACTTGAACTCAGTTTCCTCATCTATAAAATGGATTTGAGACCTACCTCCCAGGGGTGTCATAAGGCTCAAATGAGAAAATATTTATAAATTCATGAGGCGGTATATAAATGCTAGCTATAACAATAATAATAATAACAATAATAGCTAACATTTATAATGATGTTATTCACTCATTTTAGTCATATCTAGAAATCAGGATAAAGCTTAGGGTCACTTAGCTGGCAAGTGTCTGAGGCCAGATTTAAACTCAGGAAGATGAATCTTTCTGACTTCCTGACTTCAAGCTATCCATTTGTTCTACCTAGCTGCCCTAACATTTATATAGCACTTATGTGCTAGATACTTTAGAATTATTATTTCACAATGATACTGGGAAGCAGATGCTATTATTAGTCCCATTTTGCAGATGAGAAAACTGAGGGAAATAGAAGTTACGTGACTTGCCCAATGCCAGATAGCTGGTGTCTGAGGCCAGGGCAGCTAGATAGAGAAGTGGATGGAGTTCTGGGCCTGGAGTCAGGAAGACCTGAATTCATGTCTAACTTAGACTCTTACTAATGGTGTGACCCTGAGAAAGTCACTAACCTCTGTTTTTCTTCAGTTTTCTCATCAGTCAAATGAACTGGAGAAGGAAATAACAAACCACTCCAGTATCTTTGCCACTCTTCCCAATGGGGTTAGAGTAGGACACAAGTGAAAAACAATTGAACAGTTACAACTTGTCTATAAGCCTGGTGCCCTATCCATTAAGCCATCTGGGTATTTATTATTACAGATTATATTATTATGTTATAATATTTTATCTTATATTATTATAAATATTATTACAAGCACCCTCTGCTCTGTCCTGAGATCATAGATAGAGATTGGAACAGATCTTAGAGTCATCTAAGCCAGAGGTTCTCAAATTTTTTGGTCTCAGGACCCTCTACACATGAACAATTATAAGGAACCCCAAACAGTTTGCTTTAATATTATTATGAAAATAGCTTTGATTGTGTGGCCCCCCCCGAAAGGCTCTCAGACACTTGAAAGGGTGCAGCATGTGGCCCCAAACCACACTTTGAGAACCTCTGATCTAGTCCAAACCCCCCTCTTAGTAGATGAGAAGACCGAGATTCAAAGAGGTTCATTGACTTGTCCAAGATCACATAGATAGTGAGTAGCAACCAAAGATTCCAACCCAGGCCATCTGACAGAAGATCCAACACAATTTAAACACTGTACCATGTTATCTCCTTGTTGATGCCATCAACAATTGGACTTCACTGAGCAAAGGGGCAGGGCAAAGTTTTTTCTTTCTATTCTACCAAGCCTGGAACAATGACCTGACAAGAGGTCTACGACTGTAATGCAGAAAGAAGAATTGATCAAGAAGGAGCATTATGAAGACTTCATCAAACCTTTACCCCATAAGGTAGACAATGTGTTACAATCCCCTTTCCCAAGTGAAGAAACTGAGGTTGAAAAATTATGAATGAGGTATAGTAGAAAGAGTGATAGGCTTGATAACAGGAGAGACCTGGGTTCAAATTATGTCTCTGAAATTATGCCCATGTGACCTGGGCAAGCCACATCATCATCATCATTATTCTCTAAAAAATTTATAAAGTTAGCTTTAATGTTTACAAAATCTTTACATGCGTTAAAATTTTATGAAAATGTCAGCTATCATTATTATACTTGCCCTTCCCATCCCCCAAGGTTTTTGTGAGGAATCTATTTGAGATTCATGAACTTTAAGATCTATTTATCAATCTATATCTATAGCTATATGGAGCTATGGTCATTGTGATGATGATGGTGATTTTGCCATTCATTTGTGCTCACCAGCTACTGTTAGAATTAGCACTTGCTCTCTGGCCTTCTCACTCTCTGACCATTATTGTTAACTTGAATGAATACTACATAATAAATGGATGATAAGAGAGGATCAATGTATCAATCTCAGTGCCAAAGAGGGCCACCAATACATTGTTCAACACATAAAGTGACCTGTAGGTAAGGGTATGATACTCTATGTGGATAGGGAGAGGAAAGGAAGGAACGAGGGAAGGAAGGAAGGAAGGAAGGAAGGAAGGAAGGAAGGAAGGAAGGAAGGAAGGAAGGAAGGAAGGAAGGAAG
>JAJPUD010003242.1:184925-238861 GCA_023553655.1 Myrmecobius fasciatus | reverse complement strand
AAGGAAGGAAGGAAGGAAGGAAGGAAGGAAGGAAGGAAGGAAGGAAGAGAGGGAGGAGGAAGGAAGGAAGAGAGGGAGGGAGGGAGGAAGGGAGGAAGGAAGGAAGAGAGGGAGGGAGGGAGGGAGTCTTTCAAACTGACCTATTCCAATTTGTCATATCTTTACTTAGAGATGTTCTTAAGAGCTTTTTCTTCCTCTCGTTTGCATCTCTGAACCCTCCCAAGATATCTTGGGTTTACCATCTAGATTACTTTCTTAAGAACCAAGCCCTAAACAAAAAAACAATCTGATTCTAACTGGCCACCAAAGGTCCTAGGCCAAGCTCCATTTGGCCATTGTTTGGGTCCTCTGTAAATAGCATTTACATTCTGATTTGGGCAGAAATCCTGAGGATCTTCATCTCTTAGATTCATTCATTCTTTTTTTTTTTTTTTTTTTTTTTTTAGATTTTGTTTTTGGATGAGATGAAAGAGGAGATTCTTTCCCTCAATTGCTATCTAGCCTTACTCACTGAATGGTGAGTAAGACAAACTGAGACCTGTTGAAGACCTTAGCTTAAAAAGGCCAGGATATCCCATCATCCAGGGCCATCTCCAGTCCTCCTGATCTATATCTTGCCTCTGGACCCAGATGGCTCTGGAGGAGAAAGTGAGGCAGGTGATCTTGCACAGCCTCCCTTACTTAAATCCAATTCACTTGCATGTCATGGCATCCCCTCCCTGATGTCATGGTCAAACAAGGACAAACAAGGAGTGATCAACCAGCTGCTTGGAAGACTATCTCAGTAGTTTCAGGAAAATAATCTACTTCAAGGAAATGAAGGAGTGGTTGGGGAGTTAATTAGTAAGTCATTAATTAATGTATTAATGATTATATTATGTATATGTATTTTATAGTTTAGATTAATTTATTAATTAGACCTTCTATGAGGATTTATATTAACTTGTGTGATGAATTTGCTGTAGTAGAACAATCCTCCCACTCCTGTGGGAGAACAATGCTTAAAAAACCCCACCATTGCATTGTCACATAGCTACTGAACATAAGTTTTACTTGGCCCCCATTCCTTCTGACAAAAGACCATCTTCCTATCTACTATACCTACTATTTCTTATGTAAATGATCTTGCTCCCTTCTGAACTCCAATATCTTTTACTGTTGGTATAATTCATTTAGCAATCAATATATTATATTTTCTAACATTGTCATGAACAGTTATCTTTTATTGCTATTTAACTTTTCATTTTTGGACCTTGTCTTCCCTAACTGGAATATAAGCTACTTGAAGATAGGGTCCTTATTTCATCTGCTTTTTGTATCCAACAGTGACTAAGCATGTAATAGGTAGCATGGGTGTAGTTGTAGTCAACTAATGGATGGAATCAGGAAATATGGGTTCTTGTGTGTGTGTGTGATCTCTTGTAATGTGAGCTAGCATTGTGCTTTATACATCATAGTCACTCATTAAATGATTTGATGAGATTTCATCTCAGGATAATTTATAGTTTACATTGCCCCATTTAAGAGATTATGCAAATGAAATGGAGTCAGACTTTCTTGATAATTGCTACTACTTATGTTTTGCTCAAGTCAGGAGTAGAATTTAGATTGCATTAAAATCTTTCCGGCTGAGAGGTAGGATTCTATTTTCCTAAGGACTTGCTCATCACAGAACTCTGTGTGCTTCTGCTTACCCCACTTGTGAAGCAAATGACAGTGACTCTTCTTCCTTACATTAGTGGGGTATTCAGTGGGAGAATTTGTTTTACTAGACAAGGCAGCTATAAATTGAGAACTTTGTTTTTGTCATTAAATTTATTCAGTAGGAGATAGGAGGGACAGATTAACAAATGAATGAATGCATGGATTAAAAAATAAATAACTGGGGAAAACTAGAATGTGTTAATAGGACTTCCCTGGGGATCACCAGTGGCTCCATTTTTATAGTAAAGTAGTCAAAGAGAGAAGGAATAGATAAGAGTCTTCTGCATCTTATTCAAGGCTTTCCAGGTGGTTTGGAAAATCGGAAATTCTATAGAAATGTTTGGAGTGAAGAATTTGTATTCACGTACAATATATACAATATATGACTTTTTATTGGATTCTTTATCCAGAAGCCCAAGACTCACTTCCCAGACTGAAAGGTGCTATTCGTTCCTAAGTAGTAGTTCCCTCTCAGCTCTTCCAGCATACCCCTCCCTCTCCATAGTAGTGAGTGCTCCGTACCCCAGACTCCTCCCAACAGTTAGGTCAGGCAAACTGCCAAAATGCGCAGAAGAGAAGGCAGAAAAGAGACGGATTCATCACCGGACTCCGAATTGGAGACAGCCTTTTTGGACTGCCGTCTAGAGAATTGCAAAATGGGCTTTTAAAGAACTTTAATCAAGCTGTCCCCAATTTAACGGGTCGCATACAGCAAACACCCCCGTGAGCGTGAACATCGTTTGCTCAGATGATTTTTGAGTTCTATCTGCTGACTCCTCGGAAAAGGCGCTGGAGAGCTCCCGCAAGGCGGAGGCTTTGGGTTGGGCTTTGCAGGGCGGGGAAAACAATGATATCTCTAGCTTTAGAACCCCCTCCTTTGGCAGGCACACTACCACGTCAACCTACTCCTTCCCAAAACTCTAATCATCAGAAGGGCAGGAAGAATTGGAGCCAAGAAAACAAGACGAGGGCCTCTGGATTTTGAAACAAGCCAAATGGAACTGGTTTTGTTGCCAATGGCAATCTGTGGCCAACCTCACTGACCAAAGCCAACAGGAGATTGGCCAAACACTAAAATGAAACTGGTTTTAATTTTAAGAAGGGGTTGAGTGGGCTTGTTGGGGGGAGAAGTCTGTAGGAGGAGATATATGATCAGTACAATGGGGAATCTGAGAAATCAGATCCCAGCTCGGGACATTTTGCCTGGAAAATATTTTTAGGAAATGACAGCAATTTCTCCCTCTCTGGTCTCTTTTCCTTGGCTTAAACCAGCCTCCTGACATAGAGAAACTTCCCCAGGTCTCCTCTTTCTTCTGGCTCCATTACGTGTCTCAGAGCTGCTATGAAATGTCATAAACAGTCCACTCCTCTCCATCTCCTGCTGTGCTGGGATTCACTTTGACCCCAGACTCTAGGGAGCTTTTCTCATCTAAGTATTCAGAAATCTTCATTCAAGTGACTAGACTAGACGGGTATATATTGAGAACTTTGTTTTTGTTTTTAAAATTTACTCAGTAGGAGGTAGTGGGAAGGACAGATTAACAAATAAGTGAATAAATAAATGCATGAATTAATAATAATAATAATTGTAATAAATAACTTTGGGAAAAACCAGAATGAGTCATTAGGGATTCCCTGGGGAGCACTAGTGACTCCATTTTTATGGTAAGGTAGTCAAAGAGAGAAAGACATGGATAAAAATATGGATGAAAGAGTGCTCCTGGGAGAGCCAAAGCCCTCCTAACCTAGAAAACTTTCTGGTTGTATGACCTTTACCTTTCTCTGCCTCTGTTTCCTCATCTGTAAAATCAGGACAATAATATTTATATAACATGGTAGTTATAAGAATCAAGTGGAATACTTACAAAGCTCTTTGTAAACGTTAATATGATATAAAAATACTTGCTATTATTTCAATTATGATTATTAAGATTGTTATATGTCCAGGAGCTATGAGCACCTCACTAATTAATAGATGTCAGCTAATTTCAGTACTTTTGGCATCCAGGTGAGGCTCCCCAATAATCAGAAGAGACCCTGATCTGCGGCTAATTTCTTCTTGAGCTGGAGGTAATTTGGAGGTGGGAACAAGGGGAACAGTTGTTTTACATTAGTCATAATTCACCCCACCCACGGTGGTTATTTCCTTTTTGCTACTCTTGTCTACCACTTTCTGCAGAGTTGAATGATGCCTCTTTAGTCAGCAGAGCAAATTTCCATGATCATAGACCAGCTCAATAGACAATTATAGATTTATAGCCACTGGTCAGAACTTCCAAGGGTAGAGTTTCTAGGAATAGCTGACACAATGCAATATCACAAAAAAGCCATTCTATTAATACTTTAGCTTTTCCCAAAAACTAGAGGAGACTATTTTTCAGGTCACCAGAGAATGTTCAAATATCCTTTGAGGATAATCTGAGCCTGATGGTTTGGGAGTTTTTATTATAATAATCTCTAGAAATAGACAGTGGGGTCAAGGTTGACAAAAGCCAATAAAGGTTAATATGCAGCTAAGCCATGTCACCCCCTTAAGTCAGTAAAGTCCTGTGGCTCCCTCTCACCTCTGGAATCAAATATAAAATATTTTGTTTAGCATTCAAAGCTCTTCATAATACCTGCCATCCCCCAAACACATATAAGTGAAAACACACACACACACACACACACACACCCCTAGTTTTTTCACTCCTTCCTTCTGACCTCTTATTCCTTGATCCATTCACACTGCCCTTTTGTTTGGTCCATAGAAATGTCTCTCCCTATCTCTGTCTCTCCTCCTTGCTTGGAATCCTTTTTTTCCTAATTTCTGTCTCTGGCTTCCCTGGTTTCCTTCTAGTTCCAAGTACAATCTCACCTTCTACAGAGAATGTTTCCTTGCTTCTCCTAATTCCAGTGCCTTTTCTATATTAATTAATTGTTTTTATTTATCCTGTATGGGCACCTAGGTGGCACAGTAGAAAAGAGAGATCTAGGCTTGGAGTCAGTAAAACCTGAATTTAAATTTTACCTCACTAGTTGTGTGACCCTGAATATGTCACTTTACTATGTTTGCCTTGGTTTCCCTAACTGTAAAATGAACTGGAGAAGAAAATGTTTAAATCACTTCAATATCTTTACCAAGAAAACCTCAAATGGGGTCCTGAAGAGTTGTACATGGCTGAAACAACTGAAAAACAACAAATTTATCTTGTATATAGTTTGTCAGTATTATCTCTTCTTATGATTGTGATTGTGAGTTCTTTGAGTATAGAGACTGTCTTTTGCCTCTTTTGTATATCTAATATTTCATACAGTGTCTGGCACATATTAGGTATTTAATAAATGCTTATTGATTGCCTGGGTCTGTTTCCTCCTTTGTAAAATAAATGGGTTGATCCATATAATCTTTCTGATTCTAAATCTCATGATCATATGGCTCAAACTGAACCACAATTACTAAATGACATCTTTTTCATTAGTTTTTCAATTATGTCCTCTTTTCATGACCCCATTTGAGATTTTTTTTAGCAAAGATACTGGATTGGTTTGCCATTTCATTCTCCATTTCATTTGGCAAATGAGGAAACTGAGGCTTCACAGAATTAAGTGATTTGCCCAGGCTCACACTGCTAATAAGTGTCTGAGGTCAGACTTCAACTCAGGAGACTTCCTGACTCCAGGCCTAGCAGTCTGTGCACTACAGTGCCACCTAACTGCCCTAAATGACATCTTGTGCCAAGTCTTTTATCTCTTTCTCAGCATCTATAAGAGCATCAGGAGGCTCCTGGGCTGTGGAACAGACTTCCAGGAAAGTGACCTAACAGATAATAGTGACTTAGGTTTGCAGATCAATATGTATTAATTTGCCTATTTATCATATAATTTAATCCTCACAGCAACTCTGTTGGGAAATCTAGCTGGGGCAAGGATGGTATTAGATGGCTTGGAAATGAGGCAACTGAGTCTGAATTTCACCGAGATCACATGATTACTACTGGATAGTAGAGCCAGGTTAGAACTCAAATCTTTGGGTTCCTTGATACAAGGAGCACATGTATGTATCTTAGAAACAGCTAGATGGTGCAGTGGATAGAGAGCCAGGCCAGGAGTCATTTTTTGAGTTCAAGTCTGACCTCAGATATTTGCTGTGTGATTCTGGGCAAATCACTTAATCCTGTTTGCCTCAGTTTCCTCATCTGTAAAATGAGCTGGAGAAGAAAATGACAAACTGCTCCACTATCTCTTCTAAGAAAATCCCAAATGGAGTCAGATGTGACTGAACAACAACACATATCTTGGGAAAACCCATTTGGGTAATGAGTTTTGGTCCAGACTTTTGAATCTGAAATTATTCTCACTGTCTCTGCAATGACAGCTGATTTCAGCAAAGTCAGCAGTTTCTGAAAGCCATATAAATTTAGACATTATTTATGAGGCAGCCGGATGGCATGGTAGATAGAGTGCTGGGATTGGAGTCTAGAAAACCTGTCTTCAAATCTTTCCTCAGTTTGGAGAAGTTACATAAGAGCTGTCAGTCTCAGTTTCCTCCTTTCTTAAACAAGCATAATAATAATGGAACCTATCTCATAGGTTTTTTGTCATTTAATCAAATGAGATAGCATATGTGAAAATGTTTTGCAAACTTTAAAGGTCTATGCACATGTTAAATAAATAAAAAAATTAGTTATTAATTGAAAGGTTCTCTTGATGAATTCTCAAGCTCTGATTGAACTGATTCATTTTTCAAAAGTGTTTTATCCACTCAGTTTTTCCTGGAGTTGCTGTTTCCAGTATTAGGGAATGGCTTCCCTTTCTCACCTGGGGAGTCCCCAAAAAGTTTCCTTCTTCCACTTGTCTTTTTGTTTTCCCCCACATTATAATTTCTCTATTTACCTTTTCAGGCATCACACTGACACCATATTCATTCATTCATTATTTTTGTGAGGCATTTGGGGTTAAGCAGTTTGTCCAGGGCCACATAGCGTTAAATGTCTGAGGCTGGATTTGGACTCAGGTTCTCCTGATTCCTGGATCAGTGTTCTATCCACTGTATCTAATTTACCTATTTTACCTAATTTAACAATTGATACCACAATTGACTAATATCTGTGTATACATGCCTCCCTTGGTATAAATTTTTATTGACCAATATCTTTGAGACATTGGTATTTTATAACTACTGTCCCAATCATCTGGCTCATGAGATCTATAACTAGCAGTTTGGGCACCTGGAGCAAATAACTTTAAAATGTACTCGAATCAATTTCTTAAGATAGATTTAGTCAGTAGAGAAGAGGAAATCTGTACCAGAAGGGGAAAATAGAGACCTTAAGCTTCTGTAAAACGAGCCAGGGGTGGAGAAATGGGGAGTAGAGCAGGGTGGGACTGGTGAGAGAGTTAAGGAGAGGCTCACTGAGGTAGAGAAGCAGTGGAAAGGAAGCCATCTAGTACTTTTCTATCTTAACTAATTAAACTAGATGATAAGTCAGTTGTTTCTATCCTGGTGAGGGAAAACAAGTGCTGTCAGTATCCTCCAGATTTCTCCACCCTGGAAAAAAACCTCAAATTTCACTTAAGAATGGAATGATTCTGCTTGCCAAAGTTTATTTCTCTCCTCAACACATTCAGAAACTAAAAAGGAAGTTTGCAATGTCCTATGTGCAATTTCCCTCGTTTATTAATATCAATTGGGGCATCTTTCAGAAAGTAGACCCCAGCATCTCTAAGTTTCAAATCAAAGTCATGATTCCTTCAGTACAGCTTCAGACTTCAAATAGAAGCTCAGGTTGTATTCCAAATTTTAATATGAAAGACGCTTAACTTGGCAAATTGTTTTCTAAGACTATCAGGCTTCCAAAATTCTATCTGGCAGGGTTTGAAAAGGCCCCTTCCCACATATTAATAACATGTCTTTCTATGTTCTTTCCATTCTTATACTCTTCTAGAATTCTCAGAGTTTTCAAGCTGAATCAACTAATAAATAATCATAAAAATAATGACAATGGTTCCTATTGTATTGAAATCTTACTTGGAAACCTCATCTAGGACTGCCAGTAGTTTCAACAGCCATGTGCTCAAAAAATTAGGCAGTGGAGCACATGGTCTGGAAACTCCTATTGTTTTGGAAATATCTTGAATATGACCTTGTAATGGGTTTTAGGTGCATCTTCTAAGTTTAGCCCAACTAAGTTTGGAGGGCTTTATTTCTGTAAGGTGGTCCCCCACCCCAAGTGATTCTTCTGAAACTATAACAACTCATGAAGATTGTTTACTAAAGCATGGAGGGATGGGATATTTGATACTCCATCTCCATGTAGATGGAATACCACACAGATAAGATGAAAAAAATTAAAAAAAGAATTTGGAACTACAACAGGGAGTGGACCCATTGGCCATGGTATCAAGGAGGACCAGAGTTCAAATCCAGACTCAGGTACTTGACACTTAGTATCCATGTAACCCTGGACATGTCACTTAACCCTGACTGATAAAAAAAAGAAAGAAAGAAATAAGGAAGAAAAGAAAGAAAGAATATGGAACCAAAGGGCCATTATTCATTAGTGAGACCTTGGGCAAATGACTTTATCTCTTGGGCTTTAATTCTTCATCAGAGATGACAAGACTATATAACCTTTAAGATTCTTTTCAGCTCTGAATCCTCTGATCTTAATCACTGATTTGCTATTTGCAATATAATTCGAGGTGTTCAAACATTTTCTTTAAGTTAAAGCTGTGAGGCAGATAAGACAATGCTATTTATTCCCTTTCTGTTGTTCAGTCATTTTCTATCATGTCCCACTCTTCATGATCCCATTTGGGATTTTCTGAGCAAAGATACTAAAGTGGTTTGCCATTGCCTTCTCCAGTTCATTTTACATTGTACAGATGGGAGAATTGAGACTCTAGGAAGACCCAAGTGTTCTTACCCAAGTAGAATGCTTTTTCATATTCCTCAATATTTCTAGTCTCCCTTCTGCCCTCCTTTTCTTTTCCCCCTCCCCACTATTCACTCAAACATAGCTTTCCATGAAAATCAAAGTGTAAAACAGAAAACATGTGGATCAGTATGCCTCTCTGGCTAGTGACCAGGAGCTAGAGTGACATGAAGTCATTGCCTCTGCTCTATATGACTAGAGAAATCCACCTTTTCTCAACCCCATCTGCAAAAAAGGTGCCTTTTATTTGATACTTGCCCCCTTTCTGTTCTTAATACTTGCTGGCCAATGCTGGCACCTGAAAGTTTTCTCTGCATTAATTCCAGACTTTGTGTAAATATTAGACCCAGATTTTTTGGAAACAAGTATGTTTCAGCCCAAACTTTCCACCAGGCACAAGCACCTTCTCTGTTGTAGAAATCACGGGCTAGCAGTTTACTTCTTAATCCTGCCTGACCTCTTTTGCCAACTCAGGGGCAGTTATTAGAGGGAAGCTTCTTTCATGAAGGGGAATTTTGGGAAGGTTGAACAAGGACCTGTAGGACAGAATGGCGACATCTTGGTAGACACTCTGAGTTGGACATTGCCAATTTATTTTGGAACTTAGTTGAGACAGAGGATTCTGAAACCACAAAGCTCCAGTGAAACCTCCTGCCCTCCAAAGAAATGAAATGGGAGAATTAAATTTATAGAATTCATGGAGCAGCCATGGGAATGTATTTAAGATCCTTTCTGACTCTGAGCATCTATGATTCCTTATGTCATCAGAAAGGCTGAGTGCCAAGGATGCTACAAATGGCATTGACCTTTCTTTTATTATTATTATTTTTTTTCCTTTTTTTTTGCTGAGGCAATTGGGGTTAAGTGACTTGCCCAGGGTCACACAGCTAGGGAATGTTAAGTGTCTGAGACCAGATTTGAACTCAGGTCTTCCTGACTTCAGGGCTGGTGCTCTATCCACTGCGCCACCTAGCTGCCCCTGGCATTGACCTTTCAATCAAAGAGCTCCAAGCAATTATGTATGCATTATAATTACTGGACTGTTGAGAAGAGGACAGAAATGATCTTCACTCCTGTAGTTCAGGAGCTCCATTTTCAGTTTATAGGTCTGAGAGTGAAAGGAGATCCTGTGGAAGAGACTGTGGGTCTGGTTCTCTGGAGATCAGCACGAAGGTGCATAAATAGAGGTCTTTGGTCTCTTTCTGTGGAGCCTTGTTCCCACAAAGGGAGTGATATTGCTCAGTTCTCCATATCTAGGCAGAGGAACACTATTGGAACTATTCTGTAACCAGCCGGTATACTGGTCCTGGCAAAGCAGAGAGGTGGGGGAGCACCTGGGTCCCTAGGTGAGAGGCACAGTTCCTTCCTTCATTGAAGGGTGAGAAAGTTGTGGCTACGATGACTTTCTCCTCTCCATCTGGCCATGAGCCTGAATGGAAGGGAGAATAGTAAGGAAACAATAAGATTGGCAACTTTTTTCAGGCCAAAACCAAATAGTAAGCCCTCTCCAGAATCTGAAGGGAAAAATGAAGCCCAGTGAAGTCTGCTCTGGTTTGGTAGAGTGAGAGAGGTCTCTGTCATAAAAATTCATTGAGAGCTGACCTGGGTTAGGAGTTCTTATCCTACAGTCTATGAATTTGACTATTTTAAAAAAATATTTTATAACTGCACTTCAACATTATTGGTTTAACCCTATGTATTTTATTTTATGCAATTAAAAACATGATTCTGAAAAGAGGTCCATAGGCATTTTTATAGGGAATATAGCAACCCAAGTGGCACTTAGATTGGTGCAGCAAGATGCATGGCAATGCCCAGGATGTGGAGGGTGCATTGGCAGACTGGATGGCAATCTGAGTCAAGCCTAAAAAAGCAGGGCTTTGAAAATCCTAATATGCAGAGCACATTTTCCAAAAAAGCACCAGTCCAATTAGTTGGATACAGTACTGTGTCAGAGACCACGTGGAATGATTTGGATGAACACAATATACTTGTGAGGTGGAGGGGAGGGGAGGGCTTACAGATTTTTTGAAAAAATGTGACTGCACTTTAGGATTTTCACAATTTAGGATTTAGGATGCTTGCTAGACCTGATCTGCTATGTTGTCCAATCTGCCAATGCAGCCTCCAGATCTCTGGGCATTACCATGCACTTTGCTGCCACAATCTAAGGGCCATTCAGATTTTCCATGTGCTCATTGGAACTATAGACTTTGCCATCCTTTGCATATACCCCTCTCTATTTCTTTTCTGTGTTGCTGTTCTGTTTTATTGAAACAGGAGCATCTTGAGATAAGGAACTGTATTACTTTTCTATTTGGATGTCCAGTTCTTAGCACAATGCTTTGAATGTAGTAAGCTCATTAATTCATTCCTTAGTATAGGAAAGAGAACAATAGAGTGGATTCTTAATCCTTGTGTTCAAATCAATTTTCCCTTATTCACACTGTGACTTTGGTGCCAAATTACTTCCGCTCCAAGAAATATGGTAAATACTTTAAAGGTAAATACTCATAGGTTGATTGATGGATTGACCCCCTCTGGTATCAAGCCTCATCTGTAAATGTAGATAATAATGTAGAGTTTTCTCCCTTCCTTCTTTTGTGAGAATAAAAGAGGTCTCATAGGTGAGAAGTAATAATTTTACTTTAAATTTCATTGTTATAAAGGCTTTTTATAAACTGATTATGAAAATAAAAACAAGACACACAAATTAGAGTATTTCTTTAGCTAGTCAGATTATCCTGTGAATTATATGGAATGGAGACAAAAAACTCAGAGTTTTTCATAGAACCTGGGATCTTGCGGCTCACCTTATTGCTGACATTTCTGTTTCCTGTCTCCCCCTCAAAACAGATAAGTTTCTGGAGGTGGCTAGTCAACATAATGTAAAATGTTGACATTCTTGTCTCTTCTTCCTTGTTTCTTCCTTGTCCAGTATGTCTCCAGCATGTATTTCTTCACCAGACTCTCCTGGCTGCTGGACAGTACCCTTCAAGGGTGTCCTACCCTTCAAGACTACAATACCTAACTGATCATAGTCTTCCAGCTGAGCATACAAAGGATCCTGGAGCCAGCAATCCTCACTAAGCAGTTTTCTAGGAACTCAGTGAGCTGAAATCTCTGCCCAGTCTTCTCCATTCATTTTTTTCTTCAATGACATTCCCCCCAATGATAGTCACCGACTTGGATCAAGCCTGTTGATTTTGTTTTCATGAGGGATTCCAGAGAAGGGAAATTAATCTTCCTTTTCTGGCACTATCAACCAGAGATTTTTATATGTGGTTCCAAGTAGACAGCTCACACAAAGAGAACAAAACAGAGAAAAGCCTGTGTCAGCCAAACTATCTTGTTTAGGTGTATCAGTTGGAAGAAGCCCTGGGCAGGAGATCTGAAGGCTCAGAAAGAGGCTAGCTTATTTAAAGATTGAATAATTTATGCAAATTTCTGCTGACAACCCTAATTTTGAGGTCCTGACCCTTTGCAATCAAGAATGCCTATTTTGGGGCCAGACTGAAAGAAAGATGGTACTCTTGGTGAGAGTAGCCCTTTTTAGTCCATATACATGTAAAGACATAGATTTTTATATAGGAAAGACAAGGTTTTAGTACTGAAACTAGGTCTCCTGATTTTGGCTCAGTGCTTTCTTTTCTTTTTTTTTTTAACACTAGGTATGATGTTTCCCTTACATATATATAGCCCAGTACACAGTAAATAATGCTGTGTTCCAAATGAGGCTATACTTTCTAGGTTGTAGAAGTCCGTATAGCTTCTAATCAGAAGTTATTTTTATACAACTGTATCTAATTTTATATAACTGTATACAATTTTAAGTTGTAGAAGTCCTTATAGCTTCTAATCAGAAGTTAGTTTAATATAAATGTATATGATTTTATATAACTGTATACAATATATATTTTCCTGTCAAAGAGCTTATTTAAGGATATATCAGATCAATACAATATGAAGATACACATGTCCCCTTCTGGACACATGAAAGCAGGATTTTATTGCCTAACCTTGACTTTTCTTTATGTATACATATATATATATATATACACACACCATCATCAAAACCATTTTTAGCAGTATATCAGGCTCTATTGTGAGTCAGGATTTCCCTGCCAATGGACTTTTTAAAAAAAGTCACAGATAGACTCTGGCTTTGGTTGTGGTCAATGATGAGAGAGAAAGCCTAGTATATACTGGGTAGTGTACTGGAGTTGGAGTCAGAAAAGTTTGATTTTAAATTCTGCCTTTAAACACTTACTGACCATTGGAGCTTGGAATATTACTTAACCTCTCAACCTCAGTTTCCCCATCTGTAAAATCAGGATAATAATACCCATGGTACCTACCTCTTAGGATTGCTGTCAAGTGCTGTGCAAACTTTAAAGTATTATATGAAGTCAGATATTTTTATTTGACATAGGTTAATATAACCAAATTGAATCTTAGAATGTTTATTAGTGATGGAAAGGATCCAAGGAGTTATAGAGGAAGGTAAAGACTGTGTCAAAGTTTACCCAGAACTCAAACCCAGACCTTCTAATTCCTAGCCTAGCATTCTTTCCATTGGGCCCCACAGTTTTCAAGACCTGAAATTCCACTCACAATATGAAGTTAGTAACTTATTTTGAGAAGTCAGAGAAAATCTTTCTAAACTCTTTGAAGATCTTCATTCAATAGCAAAAACCCTGTGCTTCTACATTTTAAAATAGAAATAGGAGAAAACATAAAGTATCATAGAGAGCTCATTCAGGAAGCTAATATTTGCATATCAAAGCCAATAGACCAAAAAGCCAATCAGAATAGAAGAGTTTTCACAAACCAAATATCAGCCAAAGTATTAACACATTTCATTAGTTTATCACCTCTCACTTTTAGATTCCTTTGCAGGGAAAATCTGAATAACAAAATGATATATAAAGACCATTGTTCATCTGACCCCATAGTGTTAGACAACTGATAATGGAAATTCTTTAGACATACACAAACAAAAAAAATTATCAAATGTCCACAATATGGAGAGCCATCTAGGTGGCTCAGTGGCTAGAGTGCCTGATTTAAGGAAGGCTTTTGTTCCTGAGTTCAAATCTGGCCTTTGTGTGACCCTCGGCAAGTCACTTCACTCTGCCTCAGTTTCCTCATTTGTAAAATGAACTGGAGAAAGAAATGGCAAACCACTGTAGTATTTTTATGAAGAAAACCCAAAATGGAGTCAAGAAGAATTAGACAGGATTGAAAAACTACTAATATGGAGACCACTCTCCTGGAGGACACAACATTTTGATCAGATATGATCTTCACCCTTAAGAACTTTATAATTTAGTGAAGGGAGTAACATCCCAGTATGGATAACTATCATACACAATATTACATAGAATTAGTGCAGTAGAGAGTTATAAAGCAGAGTACTTTTGTTAGTTTTCAAGGGACCAATCATTATCTAACTGGGGACTAAAGAAGAAAGAGAAGGTATTTGAACTGGACTTTAAAATCTAGACAAGAGATAGAGAAAGAGGTCTAGGCTGTGGAAGACCTGAGATGCTAGCTGATCAAGTCTAAACTTTACCCTGAAGACAACAGCATGTCACAACAACTACACAAACTAAAAGAATCTTTATTTGTATGTAGGATTTAAAATAATTTACTTTGAGCAGGTGCCATGCAAATAAATGAGAAGTCAGAGGACAAATTTATGTGTTCTTGGGAGGCTGGATTTATTGTTTGGTCATTTCAGTTGGGTCCAACATTTTACAAATGAGGAAACTGAGACAAACATGGTTAAAATGATTTGGTTAGGGTCACACAATTAGTAAGGCCTGATTTCCATCTAGCTGATTTGGGAGGCTGGATGGATCAATAGAAAGAACATTTGACTTGGAGGTTATAATGCTTACATTCTTTTTCAAGTTTTGCAAGTGATTAGTGGTATTGACCTTGAAAAGATTATACAGAATGTTTAAAAGTCTTAGTGCAGTTTGATGCTTGACAGCTTAAAATTGAACTAAAGCTTTTGGGACACCCTTTATTATGTTTCTAGCTCATTAAAAAATGAAGGTTTGAAATGTAGAATCATAGCATTTTAGAACTTGAAACTAAATTAAAAATTTTAATTAAGTGCTTACTGTGTGCAGCGTACTGTTCTTAGCCTGGGGAAGATATAAAGTCAATATATGACCCACCTCTTGCCCTTATGGAGCTAATAGTCTAATAAGGAGATGACACATATACAAATTACTAAAATGCAAAATAATAGTCTGGAAAGGATCTTAAACTGCAGATCACTCAGTCCAGTTCTCTCCAACTTAAAGACACTGAAGTTCACACAGAAAGAGTGGCAGGATGTAGAGAAAGTTGGATTTGGTGTTAGGAATATTTGGGCTCAAATTCTGGCTCTTGTATATAACCCTAGGCAGTTATTTGATCTCTCTGAAACCCAATTTGCATATCTGTAAAATAGGAATAATTATGCTTACAGAAGCTACCTCACAGAATTGTTGTGAAGATAAAATTTTTATTATCATTGTCCAAAGCAAAAATCTAATTAGTATCAGGGCCAGGACTATATTGGGAAAAGCAATGAAATACCTTGTATGTTTCTTTTTGGTCCAGAGTAGAAAAGATCTATCACAATATCAAAGATTTAAAACTGCAAGGACCCTTAGAACTTAATCTCATCCCAAAGGACCCAGAATTTAATCTAGTCCATAAAAACTATTAGAACTTAATTGATTCCCCAAAGGTCCCTGGAATTTAATCTAGTCCATAAGGACCATTAGAACTTAATCTGGTCCCCAAGAACCTCTAGAATTTAATCTAGCCCATAAGGGTTATTAGAACTTAATCTAATTCCCAAAGGCCCTGGACTTTAAACTAGTTCTCAAGGGCACCTAGAACTTAATCTATACCATAAGGGCCATTAGAACTTAATCTAGTCCCTAGAACTTCATCTAGTCCATAAGGCACATTAGAATTTAATCTAGTCTACCTCTATCATTTTATAAGAATGAGAACCAGAAAGATTGTGACTTGTTCAGTATCATATGGAAATAAATGGCAGAGCCTGGAGTTAAATCTGGGTCTCCTGGTCCAGAGTTCTTTCCACTATACAAAATTGTGGAGAATATGGCATGAGAAAACACATAAGGAAGAAAAAAAACTGTAAAGCAATATACAAAGCAGAAAGTATTGCTTGTCTCCTTTTTTGTTCTAGGTCCAGATGAATGGGAACAAGAGGAGTTCAGATGGAAGACACATTAAGCATCACCAATGCTCAGTCTGTCTAGGGTGATGACTCTTCTCAGTGGTCAGCAGTACCTTCTGGTTTGTTTTTGTGAGCAGGGCTTCTGCCTTATCTTCTATTCAAAGTTGTTTTAGTATCATAGTTCTTACAGACTTCCCCCTCCAGCTTTCTTTAGTGGGACCTATCATTGGCTTGAATTCTTAGTCTAAACTTCAACTGAAAGATAGCCCCAATCATCCCACACTCTTCATTTCAGGAACCATCCACAAGATTGATCTTTGCATGTATATGGATATGTATACAACTGACTAACCTTTTTGTTTTTCATATTAAGAATCATTTATGGATTTGAATAATTCATGTATGTTTCTTAAGATCATAGGATTTATAATTGAAAATGACCTTGAGAAGGATCTAGTCACTTTACAGAGAAGGAAAACGACATCCAGAAAGACTAGTTGACTTGCTCAAGAAAACATATGAAATAAGTTTTTTTTTCCTTAGCTTTCCCAGACTTTGATGAACAGAAACCTATAAATGTGTATTTGTATATACATATGTACATTCTATCTATCTATCTATATGTAGAGACAGAGAGGCAGAGAGAGACAGAGACAGAGCATCTCTTTTACTCTTAGCAACACAGTGTCTAAAAAGAGTTTCCAAACAACCTTGTTTCAACAAACCAGGAAGTCCTTCATTATATTTAATAGGTTTTGCTCTATGTTCTGTGGAGATGGAGGACAATTTGTCCCTTGGGATTTCATTTGATATCATCTTTCCTCTCTGAGTCATTTTGTATGATCTCTTCTGGTTTGTTTACTCTCTGAATTTTTGGGCATATTCTCTTTTTTCTCTCTTTTTCTTTCTATAGAAAATAGCACCTGTCATATTCTTGAACCCCATATTCAAGTGACTAGAAGCAAGTGAATTATGTGTCCTCATTCTAGCTTCAGAGTGTATCTTCTTCTAAAAGCAGGACTTTTAACCTGAGGGTGTGTGTGTGTGTGTGTGTGTGTGTGTGTGTGTATGAATTTTAAAACCTTCCCTATGTATGACTACATATTTATTCATACATAATACACATATCACACACACAAAATATGTGTATATATGTACCTATATCTACATTTATATCTACATCAATATATTTCTATCTGTATGTATAGCAGCTTTATCTCTAATGATAACTATATTCCAATGTAATTCTTTGTTTTGCTATATATCTTATATTACGCATTTAAAAACATTATTCTGAGAAATGATCTAGAAGTTTCAACAGACTACAAAAAGAATCTATGACTAGCCTCCAAGCAAATTCATGAACATTTTCTGGAACTGACACATCTGGACTAAACAATTCTTCCATTTTGAGTGATCAGTCAGGATAAGAGGGACTAAAGGCTTAGCTAGGGATCAGGATTTAACTTCCTACCCAGAAATGCTCTGCTTTGGGTCTGACTCCTTACTTATTTGCCATAGGTAGAATTTATCACCACAATGATCCACAGATAACTTAGTTTTCCAGATAAAGTCAAGAGTAGGAATTGGTAAAGTGAAACACATTCTATTTCTATGGGGTATAGAGAGGGAGTGGTATGTTTCAATATTATTTTTAAAATAAGCACATAATATATATATATACATACACATGTATATAGGGAGTGTCTATGTATAGGCAATCAAAGTTAAGTGACTTGCCTAGGGTCATAGAGCTAGTAAGTGTGAAGTTGGATTTGAACTCAGGTCCTCCTTACTCCAGGAGAGGTGCTTTATCCACCTAGCTACCTTAAGCACATACTTTCAATGCCAGAAAATTATATCTTCCACTGCAAGGTGTTGTTAATTTTTTTAATAAGTGATCACATATGGATAATCATAGTAGAAAGCCTCAATGGGACAGTACTCACTCTCTGAGCCTCTGCATTTTCTCTGGATATCCCCTTTATTTGGAACATTCTTCCTCCTCAGTTCTATCTCTTGGTTTTTCTGGCTTCCTGCAGGTTCCAACTAAAATCTCATTTTCTAAAAGTAGCCTTTCCCAAGCCTTACACTTCACCTCATTGATTTAAAAGGTCAGTTGTATGTGGGTGATCTTCATGCATTTACTTGTAAAGCCTTCAGTCCTACCCCCACTGAGCCCCTATCCATCTGCCTGATTCCTGAGGCGAGAGAAGGGGAAGCTGTCTTCCCTAGCCTGGAGTCCCGAGCAATTGTCCAGAACAGCTGATCTTTCAGGATGGCTGCACCCTCTAACTTTTATATCTATATCCTAGCACCTAGCGTAGAACCTAGCACAAAGCATATATAAAAATATATATATATATATATATACATATATATATATATATATATATATATATAATAGAAACAAAAAGGGCAGGAATGTTTTATTTTATGGGTAAACCTAGAAAGGACATGAGAGGCCTCGAGCTCATTTTACAGATGGGAAATCAAGGCTCAGAGCAGAAAGGTGACTTGCACCTTGACGTCACACAAGTATTAAGTACCACAGGTAGGATTCTGATACTTCCACCTGAGCTTTCCCTCATATCACACTATCTCCCACAAGCAATTGCCTTCAACAAATATTTGCTGCTCACTTTTGGGTAGACATATGGGACACAGAGAAAGAAATGGAATACTGCCTGTCCTGAAGGAACTTATATTCCATAAACATAATGCAAATTAGATAGTGTGAAGGACAAAGGAGAAATCCAGGTGAAGTGAATCAAGTACAGTGCCTGCATATAGTACGTGCTTAATAAATATTTGTGGACTGGATGACTGTAATGAAGGAATATCTGGGGAGGGAGAGAACACTTTTAGTTGGCAGGAGAGTGTGAATTGGCTTCCAAGGAATAGAAGGATTCTGAAGAAGAGGAG
Organism: Myrmecobius fasciatus; assembly: GCA_023553655.1. Classification (NCBI taxonomy): domain Eukaryota; kingdom Metazoa; phylum Chordata; class Mammalia; order Dasyuromorphia; family Myrmecobiidae; genus Myrmecobius; species Myrmecobius fasciatus. The sequence continues at coordinate 220,105 of JAJPUD010003242.1, read as the reverse complement.
GCTGTTCATTCCAGAAAGGAAAGATAGCTCCAGGTAAAGTACAGAGGCAAAGAGAGGGATGCTGTTTTTTAAGAAACAGTCAGTGGCCTCATACAGACTTAATTCACATATCTGTGAATGGCAATGATGTGTGACATGAGATTGGAAAGGATGTTGGAAGTATATTGAGGAGGACTTATGGGTAGCAAGGCTAGGAAATTTGTGTTCTATCCTAGAGGCAGCATAAAGCCAGTGAAGATTTTTGAGTAGCAGATATAGTCAGACTTGTGTTTTAGCAATATGATTTTGGTAATTTTACAAAGGGTGGTTTGGACACAGGAGATGACCAGAAGATGGAAGATGAGGAGAACAATGAAGTCCATGTCATAATTTCATAGGCTTCAAGTTGGGAAGCCCTTAGTGTCCTACTGTCATGGGGTTACCCCAGGTCAGTGGTGATGGTGGCTAGAAACTAAAGTCAGCAGCACAGCTGTGTGAGTACAGGGAAGGGGTATGCTTAAGAGATGTGGAACTACAAAATGATTGACTTTTTGCTCTCTCTCACTCAAAGATGGACATATCTCTAAGGTTTTGGACCTGGGTGATCCTGGGAAATGAATGACATAAATAGGGAAGTTGAGAGGAGACCTGTGTTTATCAGGAAAGATGATGAATTTAAGTTTTAGATTCATTGACATCTACTTGGAGATACCCAAAAAGTAGTTGGTGATGTGTGACTGGAATTTGGGAGAGAGATTTTTGGCTGGATTTATAGCTATATTGATGTCTAAAGTAATAGATCTGTTTATCTATCTATCTAACTATCTATCTATCTATCTATCTATCTATCTATCTATCTATCTATCTATCTATCTAATCTTTCTATTTGTCTCTCCCTGTCTATCTATATCTTGCTGTCTATCTAATCTTGCTATTTGTCTGTTTATCTATCAATCTATATTATCTATGTTGCCATTTGTCTAATCTATCTAGCTAATTTGGCTGATTGTCTATCTATCTATCTAAAGATTTGGGAGCGTTATGTGTAGAGATGATAACTGAATCCATAAGCATAAATTCAATCATCATGAAATGCAAGTAAAAGATAGGTAAGGTAGTAGAGTGGAGGGGGAAAATGAGCAGGCAATTAATTGGGATTTAATTAGGCAAACATTCATTGTGTAAGGCATTAAGTTAGGTCTGAGAAATAGGAAATAAAAAGGTATTCTGAATATCTCTTTTTATGTACTAACATTTTTGTCCAGGTAAAATCAGATTAAGATGAAGATAAAAGGAAACATATTAAGGAGGGGGGGAAAGTCAGCAAAAGAAGATCTAAGAGATGTGTGTTTGTGGGTGTATATGTGTGTGTGTGTGTGTGTAGACTCACATTTCACTTCATTGATTTAAAAGATCAATTATATGTGACTGACTCGTGCATTCACTTGTAAGGCCTTCAGTCTTTCCCCCACTGAGTCCTTGTCCATCTCCCTGATTCCTGAGGGGAGAAGAAACTGTCCTCTCAACCTGGAGTCCCGAGCAACAGATGATCTTTCAGGATGACTATACTCTCTCACTTTTCTATTTGTATCCTAGCACCTAATGTAGAACCTGGCACAAAGCAGATGCTTAATAAATGTTTGTTGATTGATTGATGCTATAAACTATAATTCAGGGATAGGAAAAGTGATATCTAGGGAATATAGCCTATGTCACAGGCCAAGGAGAAAGAGATAGAAAAAATGTCTTTTTTTTTCTTCAGAGACCAATAGAAGGCTAAATCTAAAACTCCACTTGGGGCTAGAGTGTGGAAGGAAGATACAGAAACCAGAACTGTAACCCTGAAGGTTAAGTCCTAAAAAACAGACTACTTCCACAACAATATCAGAGTAATCTTTTTTATGTAAGAAGCTGGTTATATCATGCTCTGCTTCAGTGGTTCCCTATTACCTCCCAAATAAAGTTCAGTTCTTCACTTTGACATTCAAGGCTCTTTGCAATATAATATCACTATTCTTTTCTTTTCTTTTCTTTTTTTGCTGAGACAATTGGAATTAAGTGATTTGCCCAGGATCACATAGCTAGGAAGAGTTAAGCTATCACTGTTATTTTCCCAAATTAATCTCAGATTATGTCCTTAGTTCTTACTACATTTCCAGCCAAACTGGACTACCCTTTGGCCTCTCAAATATGTCAGGGACTCTCTTTTCTCCTTGCCTTTGCTTTTATTGTTCCTAGTGCTTAGAATGCCATTTCTCTTTCCCTGTAGCATTCCTACTTATCATTCAAAGCCCAAGACAAAAGCCACCTTTTCCATCAAACCTTCTCTGATTTCCCTGATCAACAACCTTCCCTCTCAGAGCTCACAGTTGTTTCTTTTGCAGCTCTAGGACATTCATCATCAAAGGTTATATATTTTAGTTTTTCATTTTTGTATCTTACTCCTTCTTCATGAGAGTTGTGGCTGTTGAATCATTTCAGTCATACCCAATTCTTCATGACCCCATTTGGGGTTTTCTTTGACAGAGATACTGAAGTAGTTTGCCAATTCCTTCTCTGGCTAATATTATAGATGAGGAACTGAAGCAACTGGGGTAAAACTGGGGTAAAGACTTATCCAGGATCACATAGCAAGTAAGTGTTTGAGTTCAGATTCGAAATCATAAAAATGAGTCTTGATTCTAAGTTGAATGTTCTATCCACTGTCCATCTAGCTGCCTTCTCTATGAGTTTAGAAACTCTATTTTAAATATACTTTGAATTCCCTTCAGTATCTAAAGTATTCTATACAAAGCAGGTTTTTAATGATTACTTGGTAAATAAACCATGGTTTGTATCTAATGGGAAAAGTGGAATACTTTAAACAGTGAAAAGCTAGCTGAATAATGTGATCTATATCTATGAGATACCTCAACTGTATGTGACTTACAATGGGCAGAATGACAGAGAAACCAAGAAATGGGAATCACTAAATGTCTTTTCTTTTTACTTCCATGTGAAGATAGTAGCTAAGAGTAAACCCAGATGGCAAAAAAATGAGTAGATGTCTATCAATTGGGGAATGTTTGAATAAATTATGGTATATGAAAATAATGGAATATTATTGTTCTATAAAAATGATGAAGAAGTTGATTTTAGAAAGGCTTGGAAAGATTTATGTGAACTGATGCCGAGTGAAATGACCAGAACCAAGAAAACATTGCACATAGCAACGGCAGGATTGTGTAATGATCAACTATGATAGACTTGCTTCTTCTCAGCAGTTCAGTGATCCAAGACAATCCCAATAAACTTTGGATGGAAAATGCCATCAGCATCCAGAGAGACAACTATGGAGACTGAATATAGATCAGCACATACTATTTTCACCATTTACCCCCTTCTATGTTTTTTATCTTATGGTTTTCCCCTTTTGTTCTGATTTTTCTCTCCCAACATGATTCATAAGGAAATATGTAAAAGATGAATAAACATTTATAACCAAAAATTGTTTTATATGTAACTGGGGAAAAAAGAATAAAAAAACAACAGCAAAAAAAGAGTGAACCCAGATCCTCAATTTGGATAATAAATCATAAAACCTTCAATTCCTGGCTCAGTACTATAGTCAAATCAACATACAATCAGTAGGATTTGTATTCTTGGCATTGTGCCTCAAACATAGTAGGTACTTTATGAGTTTTGTATTGAACTGAATAGGAGGAATTCAGGGAGGGAGGAGAACATTTTGCTGGTTCTTGAGGGCTACCATTCACTCTCCAAGATATCTATTCAGTTTCCCACTTTGGCTGCTTCCTTGATAGAGGGTAAGTCTCCATTCATTGGGTGGGAAGAGAAATGGAGAATCTGTGACTGGCCTGATTTGGACTCCAGTTTCTGCAATCTGAGGTCCACAGTTTCTCGCTGACAACTCCTAAGCACAATTTTGTTCTCTGTCCCTTTCCCAGTCACAGTAAGGTCAAAAGAAACCCAGAAAGAACCAAGATTAAGCGACAAAGAGAGATGCCTCAATAAACTTACCAACTAATTTATTTAGAACAAATCTTGGAATAATTGCTCAAAGTTGCCTAGTGGTACTTGCCTGAATTCTTGTGTCTAGGGCACAAGAAAACAGGAATGGAGGACAGGGTTGGCTTGATCAGATCCCCACTATCAGACAAAACACACATTACTTGTGGATTTAAGAGCTTCTCTAATCTGGTTCCTACATTGTTTAGCATCTCTTTCTTTCTTGGATTCCAACATCTTCCCATCCTCTTCCACCTCTGCACATTTCTGAATGCCAGCACCTCATTTCTGCCAACGGAGATGCTTCATTGGAAACTTTTTTGCAGATATCTATATTAGCAGATCTGTAAGAATGAAACTTCTCACTGACCTTCTTGTTATACCTCCATTCCCTTGTTCCTTTCAGGGAGGCCATTTCTCCATCTAGTTTCTCCTTTAATGTCCCCAATTCTTTCCCTTATATCACTTCTGTCCCAGGAGTCTTGCCCCCAGGACCCAAAATGTAATTCTGTCCTGTAACTTATTCTCAAGAAATCTATAGGAAGGAGAGGGGTCAGAACAAATTTCTTTAGAATAATACTAGTTATAACAATAAATTAAACTTATATGGTGCTTTAAGATTTGCAAAGTACTTTATACTCCTTATTTTATTTGAATTTCATAATGACTCTATGAGGTAGGTACTACAGGTGTTATCTTCAACTTAAACATAAGGAAACTAAAACTCAACAAAGTTTAAATGTCTTGTCTATGGTCACATAGCTAATAAGTACCAGAGACATGATTCAGACTCAGGTTTTCTGGACTCCTGATCTAGTTTTCTATCCACAATACCATAGAAGAAGGCATTTCTAAGCCCCCAGACTCATATTAAGTCACAGGAATTTTCCACCATGGACAACCAGAAAATACATCTGGCTATAAGAAGGCATAAGGTGAAAGCTACCTTAGCATTTCAAATTAAGAAGCAATAGGTTCAGGGGTGAAGCCAGATGTTCTTAGGACCGTCCTAGTCCTCATTCTTAGTCTTATATCACCTTTAGAAAGACAGAAAAAAACCAGTCCCAAAAGAACAGACCTTACATGGGGAAAGGTGAATTTTTTTTTCTTTTGGGTCTTAAAAAGGAAAAAAAAATAACCTCAGTGGGAAACAAATCTCCAAATCTTGATGCCCAGCATTACACGCCCAAAATCCATCTATTCATAAGTTTAACAAAAAGCTTCTTTAGGTTATACTGTAAGTCCATTGAAAGTGAGGAAAGAGGGGCACTCACACACATACACACTCCCTTATACACACAGACGGAGCCACAGATTCCTCCCCCCTCACACACACACAGATGGGACTGTTCTGCTCGTTCACAAGGAGGCACTGAGTTTTTAAAAGTAAACTCTACAGTTTCCGTTCTTGCCCTGGATTCAACTTTTTTTTTTTAAAGTAACCGTTCTCTCACATTTCCCTCCTTCCCTCCATCCCGCCTCTTTCTCTCTTTCTAACAGTAGTGAAATCAAAGCCTATATTATAGCCACTTAGTCATCCTGTGGACCCCAGCATCTCCTGGACAAAGTTTTTTCACCTTGGACAAGATGGGCTTGGATGGGACCAGAGAGTCCAGCAACTCTGGGCTTTTTGAAGCCCAATAATGACTGGAGGGAGGTGTGGGGAAGCAGCAAGCTTTGCTATGGGGGATACCTTACGTAGTAAGCACCGCTTTCCCTTAGCTCTTACAAAGTAGAGGCACTCTCAGTTAAAGAGAGAGAAGGGGAAGGTACCAATGTTAAACAAAACACACAGAAAAAGTCCAACAGCATAGAGAAGAGATTATTCTTATGGAACTCTTGTCTTTCTCTCAGCTCAGTAACCATTAAGCTTTTCCCCAAAATTTACTCTTCTATACATTTCTACATTTTTTCCCTAGGAGTTGTTTATTTTTATTTAATCTTTTTTCTCTTTTTCCACCAACACACACATAGACACTGATACAGACACACACATACCTGCCCCCAACTTAGTTTAGTTCCTAAGCTAAGGAATAGCAACTCTTGATCTCCAGACAAGAAAGGGTTAAGCAGAGGTTCCTGAGGACCAGCTGGACGTCCTGGCCGGGCTCTCTGCATAAGAGCAGCAAGGGGGCCTCAGTGCTTCTGACACCAGCCAGAAACTCTTAGTGTCAGGGAAAACATCTACTCAGTTCCCCTTGTCAGAGGGGTCCTGTGGTAGCCCTATGTAGGATGTAAACGAGACATTGTCCTATTTGGTTACTTTCTAGTCTTTGGTTTTTAAAGGCATCAGAAAGGGGAAGCCTCTGAAAAGGGTTTTTGGGGAACAACCCAAGCCACCTTGGGAAGTGTTAAAGGAAGGAATGAGTAGCTTCTGGTAAGCTCACTTTTGGAATGTGGAGGGCAATTCAGCTTTCCAGGGAGTATGCGGGTGGGATTCATGGCAATAATGAGTGTGCTGCAACACAGTATGTGTATTAGTGATGAATATGAGCCGGGAGTATGTAATCAATGAATGGGCATCTTGGCTTGAAAGAACTGAGTGTGAGTAATAATTGTGTTGGTATTCATAATTTATATTCATGAATATGAAATTAGATGGGACTATGAGGATGTTGGACAAATGTATGATTGTCTGCCTGTCTATCTGTCTGCCTGTCTCTTATTTTTAAAGTTAATTCCACACATATATGGATCCAGAACTATGATTTTGGTATAGGAAGGGTCTGTGTCTTTGACTAATCTCTATGGAAAATTCCACATGAACCCCCCTTACCTGGTGCAGATTTTAGCTCTCATCTATATGTTACTACTCTGTATATAATTTTTATACACACAAATATATGCATATATAGATATATTATGGATAATTTACATATCGCATATGTGATAAAATAGAAAGAGGGTTCATAATTTAGAGTCAGAGGAACTTGGTTTCAGTTACAACCCTGTTATTAGCTACTTATGTGACTCTGGGCAAATTGTTAAGTCTTTCTGGGTCTCAATTTCCTGTAAAGTGAATGGGGTTGTTTTGTATTGGATGACTCTAATGTCCCTTCCAACTCAAAACTCAGTGACCCTATGCACGTATATCTGAATGGGGAGCATGGGATGTTGTGAGATCAATGTGTTTGCTGAACTAGGTGTGAATGTATAAAATTAGAGGATGTAATGCGCTTGTAAAAGTGCAGTGTTGGAATATTGCAGGAAAGTACACCACGACAAAAGCCTTATGGGAGTCATTTTTCTCTCTCTGGGCTCCTTATATCCTCAATTTGCTGACCAATACATCAAACATATTTCCCACAAAATAAATAATGGGGGAAGGAGTCTAATTTTAATATTTTAACTGGGAATTTTATTTTCATAAGCTAGAAAAACAATGACCTTAAATACAATAGCTGCTTATTTTTTAAAATGAAGATATTTTCCTCAAAAGAAGTTTTCTGTTCTGAGGTAATTGGTTCTTTTTTCACTAAAATCTTTTCAAAGAGTAGGGTAACTTCACACTATGTTCTGTTTTCAAAGAGAGACAGCCATCCTGAACACTCCTGACAATTATACACTGTATTCCCTTTCATTTTTTGTAGCATTTCTGTTCCTAGGAGTTCAGTGGCAGATGCTCCTACTTCCTTCACCCACCCTACACCATCTTGCCCACTTCACAGAAGGCACTAGCAAGTCATGGAAAACTAGTTATAAATCTGATGTAGAAAGGGAACTCAGAGGTCATCTTGTCCAACCCTTTTGTTTTACAAATGAAGAAACTAAGGCATGGTGGGTCAAATATCTTGCCTAAAGCCAAATAGGTAAGAAGTATCAACAGTAGGACTTGAATACAGATCCCCTAACTCTTTCTAGCTGGAACACACTGCCTCCAATTGATTTGGACCAGCTGAACTAGAAGAAGCTGTAACCCCAGTGTCTGTATTCTTTCCCACCTACTCTAGGGGTCAGAAGTGGGATAATATTGGTGTTAATATAAAAACACATTTTGTCCTATTTTACAACATCTTTGTCTTACACTATCCCCACCCCCATGCTTGAATTTACACACCTGTTGAAATATGGGATGACAGAGTTCATTAATAATGAAAGTACAGTGGAACCCCATTATGACACAGCTTGTAATTACATGGATATGAATATCGCCTTTGGGGTCAGATCCTGACTCCTGAAACCTGACAACCATGTAGACTGAAAACCAAATCCCAACAGTGTTCATTTATAAAGTAGGCTTTTAAAGGAGGTGGGCAATGAGAGGATGAGAAAAATTCTCTATTAACTTGAAGGCCATTCTGAGGAAAACCTGCTCCCTTCTCTTTCCTAAAGTGTAATTTGACCAATGAAAGTTTGTGGTGGGCATGGGAATTTTATATAGAACAGTTCTGTGTACTTTTGGGGATGATTGTCCTCCTTTTCCTAAGAGATCACCTACACATCAATGTCTTTGCTCCCTCTTTTTTTCAGTCCTGTTTGGCAGAACCCTGCTTTTATTGGAGCCCTTGTAAACTTTTTGGTTCCCCTATTTACTCCCTTGGCAGATGAAGCAAATAGAAATAGAGGGACATTTGTCCAGTTCCATTCCCAAACAGACCCAGCAGACCCTTGGGTTAAATGAACCTCCTGTGAATATGGAGTAAAGGGTCTTATTCTCTATCCTTAATTTGTGGGACTAAACTTGTTTTTCTTCCAACACAGTTTATTCAGAAAATGAATACATCTGTCACATTTATGTTCTGAGTCCGTCCATCAACCCCCCTCTCTTTTTATTTGTATCTATTTTTTCTGTTTCTATGTCCCTCTTTCTGACTCTGTTTCCCTGCCTGCCTCTCTATCTTTCTTTGTCGGTGGTTCTCTGTCTGTCTGTCTGTCTCTCTCTTTTTGTCTGTCTCTGTCTCTGTCTGTCTCTCTGTCTCTTTCTCATTCACAAATATTCAATTATTTGAGAATAGGATCAATTAAAAAAAAAAGATGGCTGGGGATTCCCTGTACTAAACATGGGCACTTGCCTAGTCACAGGACATCAGCCACCATCCTCATCCCTCCTCCTAGCGCCGAGTTTGTTTTATCTGAAATGCACCAGTAGGTCAGGGAAACCGTCAGCTCCCAAATTTCCCTCTTCCCCAAAGTGAAGAAGGAGCCAATCAGCTTTAGCTCTCAGCCACCAGTGCGTTCTGAGTGCCGGCAAAGGCTAGAGCCTTAGGGAAGAGAAAAGAGAGAAGAGAAGGCGTTACCTTAAACAGTACAGCGCAGTTCAAGAAGTTAAGTCCCATACACCTGGCAGAGCAGTTTATGACTTCCTTTGGGTGATAGGATGATGAAAAGTCTGTCCCTTGATCCTCCTGAAGATCTCCTTTTCACAGTCTCAGAGAGATGTTTCTGTCCTTAAATTTTTGCGCTCCCTCTGCTTCTCTAGAAGAAAGCAAAAATCCCTCCCTACCCAGTGTGATGTTCCCAGGTTCTTTCCAGGCGGTGACAGCAGCAGTAGAAGCAGCAGGGTTACAGTCCTGGTCGTAAGCGTGAAAGAAAGCTAAAAGGTCTTTCGGTTCTTTTTTCCAAGCCCCCCCAGCCTAGCGTCAAATCACTGCCAGTGGCTGAAAAGAGAGACCTTTAAGACTCCTTCTGTCAGCCTCCTTAGATACCTCCTGGCATGCTATGTACTCAGGGATCCACCTCTAGCGCACTTAGGGTAGGTAGGCAGGCAGGCATCGAGGGAAATGACACATAAGGTGGGGGTGGAGGTGGGGGTGGAGGAATGGGAGGGTGTTAAGGAAGAAGGAAAAACCCTCCCCTCTGGGGGAGGGGAGGGGGAGAGCAAAGTCGGGGGAAGGGGAAAAGGGATTCTAAACTGCAAAAAAAGGGAGCGCTGACGGAGAGATCTGATAGTTCCCTTTGGAAACCCACAGCTGGTCCAGCAGCGCTGGGGGATTAAAAGAAAAAAAAAAAAAAGAAAGAAAAAGAAAATGAATTTAAGCCGTAAGAAAGAAACGAGGAGTTATCTAGGGGCGGGTGTGAACTTAAAAGATCAACTTAATTAAGAAAGGGATGTGAGGAAAGCGTTATAGTAGCTGTGTGTCTGCATTGCAGTCAATAGCACTGCAGTCTGAATGGGAATTAACATACTTCTGAGTAGCTGAAAATGGGGATAACCCCGGATCGTCTTGAAAGTTTGGAACACTCCAGTATGGCTTATCTGCGTGGCTGAGGGCAGTGAGGGAAGGAGGGGAAGAGAAAGAAGGAATATGAGGAGGGAATGCTGAATCCAAATGTTCAGGCTTGGGATGAGGGTGGGAGGAATGAAGGGACCTTCAAGCTTCAGGCTATGATGAACCAATTCCGAATAGCAGGAGCTTGGGGGTTGGGAGGTGGAGAGGTGGCTGGGGAGACTGTGTTGGGAGCTCAAGAAAAAAGAAAAATCCCTAGTAGCCAGAAATATGAGGAAAGAGCAAGGGGAGATCAGAGGTATCACTAGGATTGGGATGAATCAGTAGGACCTTAGTCAGCATATTGATCAGCTGGAGCAGTCCAGAGGATCCAAGGATCATAGATTTAGAATTGAAAGGGGCTTTAGAGTCATCTAATCCAACTCCTTTATTTTATAGCTGGAGAAACTGAGGCTTAGAATGATTAAATGACATCTTTAATCACATAATCAATACAAGTGTCAGGGGCAGGATTTTAATGCAGGTCTTCCTGATTACAAGGCCCAGGATTTTATTCATTACAAAATGGTGACGGGATTCATTCTTGCCCTTCTGGTATCCTGTGGTCCAGTCAAAAAAGAGACCTTCATTTTCCTCATATACAACACTCCCATCTTTTGCCCCTAAGCCTTTATGCAGGCTCTTCCCAATGCCTAAATGGGAGAGAGTTTCTTCTATTCTCATCTCTTAGAATACTTAGTTTCCTTCTATGTCAGATTTGGCCACCTGCTAAAGAGACTTTTTCTGAATCCCAAATCTTGACAGTACCCCCACCTTCCCCTGGCTGCTAGTGCCTTCTCTACTCCAAATTACTTTTTACTACATATACATGTATCCCCAGTGCCTGAGATGGTAAGCACCTAATAAATGCATTTTTAAATCTACCAATTGAAGTAATTTAGGATGTTTAGTTTAGAGAAGAAAAGACTTGGGGAGTGGGAAAGATGTGAGACATGGTAACTGTCTGCAAATATCTGAAGGCTGCCATGCTGGAGGCAGATTAGACTTGTTCCACTTGGCTGTAGAGAGTAGAATTAGCCAGAGGAGCATTAGATGGAAACTGCAAAGTTCAATTTAGGTTTCTAAGGAAAAACTTCCTTACAATAGAGCTGTTCACAAGTGGAATGGGATGCTTGGAGAATGAACGAGTGCAAGGGAAAGCTGGATGAACACTTGTTGGGAATGTTGTAAGAGAGAATTCTTGGCCAGGTATGGCTTCTGAGGTACCTTCTAACTCAGATTCTGTGATTTGGTAATTCTTTGGATTTCCTATTGTACCAGTGATGGAATAATGTGACACATTTGTTATTTGGAAAGAGCAATATGCTAGATCTTCTGTTGGACCAGTTTTGGAGGACCTAAGAATGATCCTTAGGGTCCTACAGGGCCTCTGACCACAAGATGATCTGGCCTTTACAGACCAGACCAGTCATAGCTCAGTAAACAATACACAATGATCTAATGGCTTCAGTCAAATGATGCTTATTCCTCGGCAAAATGGAAGCCAATTTGATATTTTAGTTTTTAGTATATATGCTGCTGAAGCAAGCACTTTGACAACATTTTAGGAAGAAACTAATAGAAAAGGAGAAAAAAAGTGTGGAGGAGAGGAGGGGAAGAGGAAAGTATTTATTACCTCTTTCAGGGACAAAACTTCCCCCTCCAAAGAAGGTGGGAGAGGCTTCCCATATTTGCAGATCCTGGTTAGTTTTATAGTTCTAGAGCTGGAAGGGACACTGAGCATCATATAGTCTTACTCCTATTCCATAGGGGTTAGAGAAGTTTACACAACTTCTGAGTGGCAGAATTGGGATTTGAACCCAAGTTCTCTGACTTCCATTGTGTTATGTTGCCTCTCAAGGTCCAGAACTGGCTATGGAACTATGGGAGGTTTTCTGAGAGTCTCTGCTAACCTCAGCAGGGTCAGATTTCTTGTAGATTTTTGCTGAAAATCTCAATCAGATTGCAGAGACTGGATGAGCCTGGAGACAGACTGAAGAAAGGTATCCTTCATGAAAAAAACAGTGTGGTTCTGCAACCCACCAGTAAGTTGACAATCTTGTGGTCATCAGTAGAGTCAGACTGCCCTCAAAGGTGAAAGGATAGTTTTCAGTGGCCTTGCATTAGTCTGTATTTTTGCAATTTTCCAGCAGGGGGAGAGAGAAGTGCTTTAGGATAGTTTGTCCTTCCTGAAAACCATAGAGTGCATTGGTAGAATTGAAATTTGCCTAAATTACTTTGTAGTAATAGCCTGACTGTGGTATGGTGCTATAGAAAGAGCCTGTATCTGCTTCAAATCCAGCCTTTCCACCTGTATGATCTAGGTAAATTATTTCATTTGTATGGACCTCATTTCCCTCATCTGTAAAATGAGGGAATTGAATCTAATGACCCCTCAGTTCTAAATCTATGATCCTAACTTTAGTATTGTAACAAAATTTTAAAATTTTGAACAAAACACTTTCACCTGATATATAAAATTAGGACATTATCTATTTTCAATCCAGGATAGAGAAGGTAAAAGAATAATAACAAGCATATTTGCTTAAGATATTGGAGAATAATCAATATTAGTTACCAGAGGGAGAGGGATACCAGAGAGATAGCTAAAGGTTAGTTAAGATTATTATTATAAAATTCTTATTCAACTTAAATGCCCTTGTACCCTGGAATATTAGTGTTGGAATGGGCCTTAGATGTGATTTTCTATTTCAATAATTTCTTCTACTTTATTCCTGATAGATGATCATCATGGCAGTACTTTAATACTTAAAGTGACAGAGATCTTGCTGATTAAAAGCTTTACATAGTTTTTGCTGTCAGAATAGTCTAAATGACATTTGATTCCCTTTAAAATCTATATATTAATCCATAGTTTTGTTCCCTGTAGCAACACAAAGCAATTTACTTATTTTTTTCCACAAAAGTATGTGGAAAGATACACATACCAGATATCAAATCTCATCTTAGTTGAAGATAGCTATCATGTGTCTCTTTATCTTCTCTTTCTTAGACCAAATTGCCTAGCAGATCAAATTATCCAATAGGTCTTTCTTTCAAATATTACCCTATAGATGGTTTCCAAATCCCTTACTATGCAGGTCTTACTCTTCTAAGTTTCCAGCTTGTCAATATCCCTTTAAAAAATGTGGCAGCCCAAACTGAACATAATACTCAGGGTGTGGTCTGATCAGCACAGGGTACAGTGGGACTGTTATTTTCCACCATCTTGGAGACCCTACATCTATTAACATAATCTAAGATTGGCAGCTTCATCATTATTGACTTAGATTAAATCTGTGACCAATTTATTCGCTTCTCCCTTCAGCCCCCCCATCTTTGTTATATGAACCACCATCTAACCAAATTTTACTTACTTGTGTAATTGGTTTTTTAAAGTCGAAATGCAAGACATTACATTTATCCAAGTTAAATTTCTTTCTGTTGCATTTGGCCCAATGTTTCAGCCTGCTGAGAATAATTTTATATTTCCATTCACTCTTGTATCATATATTAACTATCCTTTCCAGTTATGTGTCAGTTGCAAAATTCATGAGGGTGTCTTTATCTAAATTAATGGTAAAAAAAAATGTTGAATATGGCAGGGTCAAGGATATCATGCTGTGGCATTCTACTAGAGATTCCCTTCTGGATTTACACAGATCCATTAATTAAGTTCACTGAGTATGGCTATATACAATCAATTATTAACCCACCTAATACTAATGCTGTTGTTTTATCATCTAGCAATAGGGCAAATGTTTGAGTCTAGATTTTGACATTTATAGGAGAAGTCACAGTCTTTCAGTTTTTTTTTAAAAGATGGATATAAGCGTACTTGTTCTATCTCAAAAAGTGTTGTGAAGAAAATGCTAAATAATCATGAGTTATTAATACTCAATGTTAAGGTCCCTAAAGTAGATGGCTTTCAGTATTTCTCAGACAAATTAATATCTTCTAGGATGTTCTGTTTATCCTCTGGTTCAAGCAATGACCAACCATGTCTCCATTGTGTTGATGACCCAGCATATTATCCATTTCCTGAAAGAACAGTGATCGATTCAAGGTGCATAAATTTTTTGCACATTGTTGTTGTGGATATGTTTTTTCTTGACTATGCTTATTTGTTACAATTTTTTTCCTCTATTTTAAAATGAGGGGGGCAGTTGAAGGAGAGAGAGACATTTAGCAATACTGATGTCAAAAATGCATCAATTGAAATATTTTTAGATGCATGGAGAGAATGGAAGGAAGTTCAGAAAAAAGTATAGAGAGAAGGGCAGTTTTGTAAATAATGTGTTGAATGTATTATATATACATATATATATATTAAAAAGCAAAAAGAATGAAACAGAAACTCATGATTACATATACAATTCACTTTGTTTTCTGCAATGCATGTGAAAATGTTCAGAACGTTAAAAAAATACAATTAATATAAAATATAAAGCACTTAAAGAAGGGGAAGAGACCAAAGCTGTGAGAAAATTCTTATACCTTATTGACACCAAAAAGTGTTCCTGTAAGACATTAAAACTACTAATTTATATGCTTTCTCTTGTATCTATGCAAAATCTTTAAGAGGACCATTTAAATACAAATAGAGGGCCTCGAAGGTGATGGTAAAGAACAAGCAGAATTTTGCAAATGATTTTCAACAAAGGAACATCCCTTTATTATGTTACCTCTCCTTGCTCTTACTAATTAGTTACCCAAAAAAGTCATTCTATTAGATAACAGATTGCCACTTTTTAGAGTCTTTTACAAGGCATTTCTCATCCAGGATCATTCAGGATTCCTTGGAAAGTGTAGCAACACAAATAATATTATTTAATGACTTTTTAATAATTATTAGGCTAGACAAGAGAGATGTATGGTCACCAAGAATTTTCACTGCTGTGAAGGAGAAGATCCAACTTAGAGTCCACATTGAAGAAAGATTCCCTATGGATAATGAGATTTTCCAAATGCCCCAGTTTGCAGATAACATTATGTTGATTGCATAAAACCTCAATACATTGCAGAGCCTTATGAGAGGCAAAAAGCAATCACTCAAAAGAGTTCTTTCTTTCTATCCTAATAGAAAAGAACAAATAGAAGAATGTTGTTCAGATTTCAATATATATCTGAATGGATACTCCTATTGAGAAGGAGTTCTAAATGTATGTTCTGTGAATTGCATATATATATTACATATATATATATTTGATTAACTGTTTTAATTAATTGGTTTCCTTTTGAATACTATGAATTACATTTTATATATGTAAAATATTATTCTGAAAAGTTCAGAAGTTTCACCAGAATACCAAAGAGGAGTCCATGACGCAAAAATGGTTAAGAATTCTTGCTCTGGAGTTTTGTCCAGCAGTATTGTATATCACAGATTACTATTACAAATGGGCAATGAACTGGGCCTAGATATTAAAAGGAGGAGGAAGGAGGTCTGAATTTCTTTTAGAGTCTGCAGAACAATTTTATTGATCCTTAGCTTCCAATAACATTAAAGACCCATCTTTCTTATAGAAATATTTTACCCATATTGCTGTATGGAAGCAAGACCTAGAACACTACTGCTTTTGTAGTGCTTCAGTCAGGTATCACAGAGAGAGCAATGAAACAAAGCATAGCAAGTATGAACAGGCTAGGAACCACAAAGAAGAATGGACCTAAAGAATCCCATCAAAGAATTATATAATTAAAAGAAAAAGTGTTTGGTCTCTTGAAAATAATTACAGGTGGATGGCCAGAGGATTCCACTGGTACTTTTAATACGTCAGGAGAAAGCTAAGGTCTTTGACACATTGGGTGGATCATCTTGGATGAACTTTTCAGATGACAAATATGTAAGATTTGCTGATGGACAAGCATGGATATGATCTGTGTCTAGTAGGCTGGAACTCTCAAGCTGCTAAAATCACAGAGTCATTTGAATACTTAAAGAGTACCTTACTTACCTGAGAGGCAAGTGATGTAACTATTAATGCTTCATCTTAATGTTGTTGGTGGTGGTGCTTTGCTTTCAAAGAGAATTAACGACATCATGAACATGACTTCTTTTTTTTTTTTTAATTAAAGCTTTTTATTTGTATAACATATGTAAGGGTAGTTCCCCAGCATTGATCTTTACAAAGCTTTCCATTACAAATTTTACCCCCAGTCCCCTTCCCTCCCCTAGATGGCAGGAAGTCCACTACATGTTAATAATGTTGAAATGCTTGACAAGTTATGCAAGAAAAATCCTATCTACAAGAAAATAAGAAAATCAGAGTAAGGCAACACAATGCAAGCAAATGTCAATAGAGATCATGAAAATGTTACGTTGTGGTCCATATTTCATATCCCTCTCTCTGGGTGTATATGGTTTTCTTCAGTGAACAACTGGAACTGGTTTGAGACAATTCTTTGTTGCAGAGAGCCATGTCCATCAGAATTGATCATCATGTAATACTGTTGTTGCTGTGTATGATGATCTCCTGGTTCTGCTCATTTCACTCAGCATCAGTTCATGCAAGTCTCTCCAGGCCTCTCTGAAATCGTCCTTCTGGTCGTTTCTTACAGAACAATAATATTCCATAACATTCATATACCATAATTTATTCAGCCACTCTCCAATTGATGGGCATCCCTTCAGTTTCCAGTTTCTAGCCACTACAAAAAGGGCTGCCACAAACATTCTTATGAGCATGACTTCTTGACTTATATGGGAATTGGATGTAAATGAGGGAGAGCTATGTCAAGCTGCCCTTTTCTAGATAAAGGTGAGGTGGTGATCTTGAGAGCAAATGTCAGAATTGAAAGTTGAACCTAGGTTACCTGACTCTAAGTCCAGTATTCATCCCAGTGGAGCACACTGATAATATTTACTTGACTTGTCTCATTGGGTGCATATACAGATAAATGAAAATTATGTAAAATGCTTTGTAACTAAAAGTGATATCTAAAAATGAGTTATCATTTCTGGGATCAAGGTTTGCTATCTTTATAGTAATCCCTTTATTGATCAATCCCAATGTCCTCTGAAAAAACAAATTACAAATATATAAAATCACAAGTCACACTTTTCATGCAAACCAGTTCAAATAATTTTATAAATAGTCTTTCATGATACAATCCAACATTTCGACCTATTAAAAACAGCCAGTCACTGCTAAATATGCCCACAAATTGTCTGAATAATTCTGGCTCTAAGAACATGGGTAATGATAAATAAACATATTTCGTCCATACCTATCAACAAACAAGCAATTATTAAATGCCTATTATGTGCTATGTTCTGAGTTAGGCACTTGAGAGGTAAATAAAATGAATAAGACTACCCCACTTCAAGGGGTTTACATTTTCTTGGGGGAGACAAAAATATATGTAAGTACAAATAGAATAAACACTAAGTAAATCACTTCATTTCTTTGAGCCTCAATTTCCTCATAAGTAAAAGGTAATGTTTACCTCAGGTTCATTGAGTACAATCAAATAAGATAATGTTTATAAATGGTTTTGTAAACTTTAAAGTACTAAAATAAATATGAACTATTCTTATTGACACCATGAAAACGTAAACTATTCAGATTATTTGCTTTTATTGACTGGAAAAACAGAAAACTAAAGTTTGAAGTTGAATATACTTTGGAAAAACCTGAATTCAGTCTGGTCTTACAATCATAGCAAAACTCAATTTCATTTGGGATATTTTGTATCTTCCTCTAATGCAAACTTTTCTCTTCCTCTCCCCTCTCCCATTAGCCTATTGATTCTGTTCTTTTGTAAATATTATTTTTTCTTTTTTGCTTCTAATAATTAGGTGATCAAAACTTGCCAGAACAATTCTATCCTTGGTCCTACTGTAATATCTGCTGTCTTGAGAACATTTTGGAGTATAACTCCAGAGGGTCAAAGACAGAGAAAACAGAAAGCTGGAGTAACATAGTCTAGCAGGTACTTTTTACTCTCATTTCCTTTTTTATTCAGTCATAAGAGTTAGAAATCACTATCCCATTTTACAAATGGTGAAACTAAAGTCCACAAGAGATTGTTGTTTACATAGAAAGTACATTGGTCTTGGAATCAAAATTAATGATTCAGTTATCAGCTCTGGCTTCAATACTAGCATTTAGTTGACTGGGCATCTTTGACCACTGAGATATTTCTTTTGTAAAATGGTATAAAGAAGTTTATTGGCTCCATGGAACTGTTGTTAGGAAAGCATTATGATCTCATCCATGTCTGTTATATTTGTGAACTTTAAAGCAATATATAAAAGAGAATTGTCATTATTTGTTAGTAATATAATATTATAGCATATAATAATAATAAATACCAAATCTGTTAACTATCTTCTATGTTGGAGATATAAAAAATAAATGAGATACAGTTTCTATCCTCAAGAAATTTGCAACTTAACACAGGCGAGTTATTGGTCAATAGTTACTTTTTGATCTGACTGCATCGTTGTGGGCAATAATGGTAATGAAATCACCTTTCTAGAGTCTTTGTCATAGTTTGAACCTAATGGCTTCTCAAATGTTAGAGTTGATAAGGATCACTGAGATAATATATAGTCTGGTCCCTTACTTTATAGGTGAGGAAACAAAAGATCCAGATCCAGAGAATTACAGTAACTTAAGTAGTGGTTTACTTTAGTGTCTAGCACATAATAGGTAATTCCTATATGTTTATTGATGGATTGGTAAAGCTGGAACTAGTACTGAGATCTACCTGTTTCTAGGAATGCTGGTAAATGTTTAACAATCAGATCTGGGGGTAGGCGGAGGGGAGTGAGGTTTGTACATTTTTAAGTTAATCTGCATAATAAACATTTTCTCCATCACTTCTTAAAGTCTAAACTTTTTAAAAATTTTAAAATATTTTAATAAATTTTTTATTTTGAATTTTTTAATTAAAAATATCTTTGTAACAACTAAGGAAACCTTAAAGAAAAATACTCTTGCATCATGTGGAGGAGTTAGAAAAAGGCATATATTTCCAACATGATCCTTGTCCTGATTTATTTTGTTTGACTCTCTAATAAAGGGTTCTATGGGATAAGGACCTATAGGGTCAGGTCAGTGATGTCCTGAACTCAGATCTCATCCTTAACTTTAAACCAGCTGTGTAATCATGGGTATAATCACTCAATGACTAATGATAAAGAATGCTCTTTCTCTCTCCTGAAAGAGATGGATTAAATATGCAGTTTTAGACACACAGTTTTTGGACATGTTTAATATGAGCTTCTATTTTGCTTGACTTATATGCATATATTTCAAAGGTTTTGTTTTTATTTTTTAAAAAAATTAAGCTGTGAGAGCGTAGGTGGGATGGAGAGAAAAATAAATGCTTAATAATTTTGAAATTAAAAAAAAACAAGTCTAGGAGAGTAATTATACTGACATCTGAGACCCTGGGCAAGCAAAGGACAGCACAGAGTACTGGGTGACTTATGGTGGTAAGGGTATCTGGGGGGTATGGTAAAAGAGGCAGGAACTAAATAGTAAAGAGATGCCACAGGAAGAATAGGTTTAGGAAAAAAATTATTGAGTCACTTCACTTATTTCATACTTTTGCCTAGGAGAAGTTTTTTGTTTTTGTTTTTTTGTTTTTTTGCTGAATTTCTATCTAAAAGGAGAAGGCTATTGTCCTTCTGCTTGCCTGGAATTGCTGCTATTGGGAGGGTGAGGTAAATGAATTTCTTGAGCTTGGGAGTTCTGAGCTGCAATAAGTTTAAAGCATTCATACCAAATCAATATCCTGACCTTCCCATCTCACAGCAGGGGCCACCAAGTGGTCTAAGGAGATAGAGGCAGTTCAGATTTAAAGTGGAACAGATCAAAGATTTTGAACAAATCATCAGAGGGATAGGTCCTATGAATGGTCATTGCCCTTCCATCCTGACTAAGATAAGGAGATCCAAACTTTATTTCAATTATTCA
The DNA here is from genome assembly GCA_023553655.1 of Myrmecobius fasciatus. Classification (NCBI taxonomy): domain Eukaryota; kingdom Metazoa; phylum Chordata; class Mammalia; order Dasyuromorphia; family Myrmecobiidae; genus Myrmecobius; species Myrmecobius fasciatus. The sequence continues at coordinate 199,983 of JAJPUD010003242.1, read as the reverse complement.
ATAAGGAATCAAATAAATAAATGTATAAACAAAAATAATATTTAAGAATGAAATGATTGAACTAGATGATTTCCAAAGTCATTTCAACTTCTGAAAAGCTATGATTTTTTTAAGACAATCAATCTTGTTCCATACTGTCTACCAGGTATAGGCAGAATTCATCTGATAGTATTGATTAGAGATGAAAGGATAGAGACCCATAGTTATTCCTTAGGGCAGAATACTGGTAAAGTAGACAGTGTAGAATATTTCCATCTAGTTTTTTGAATAAATGTCAAAGGCTGACTATTAAAAATGTCCAGAAAATTTTTTCCTCTTCTTCCTTAGGTAGAAATCCTGCCTTAATTACTTACTAGCTCTGTGACTGGGGAGAGCATTTATCCTTTCTTAGCCTAGGTTTTCTCATAGATAAAATACAGATAATAATAACACTTACCTCAGGGTGTTGTTGTGAGGAGCAAAGCAAAAGAGCTAATATATGCAGGGGTATTTTGGTAAATATTTAACAATGGCTCTCTGGGGAAGCACCTTTTAAAATTTAATCTGTGTTATTAAGGTTTTCTCCATTACTTTTTTAAGTCTAGACAATAAACAAAACAATAAATCAAGATTTGTAGTGTTTGTATATTTGAGAAGTATAAATGATCATATTGAAAATGTAATCATTAGCTCCCCTGAGTCAGGGGATCTGGATCTAATAAGTCTTTTGGTTTATGTAAAGTGCTTTGTGAATAATAATTATAGTTATTATTACTTGTTTGGGGATCACACAGCCAATATGTACCAGAGACAAGATTTGAACTCAGGTCTTGACTCAGTTACTGCTTTTTGTCCACTATTCTATGGCTACTTGTCCTTAAAGCATAGAACAAGAAGCTGCAGCAGCATCTAAATGGTTCCATGCTAATATACTGGAGAACTAAGTGAGAACAAAAGTGATGAGAGTTTAAAGAAATAAAGTAAAAATGTAGTCGGAGTGGGAGGTGGTGGTTAAGAGTTACAGTTAATCAGGGGAGCTAAAAGGAAAAGAAAAATTGTAGTTAAATCTGGGAGGCACAGTGGGGGTTGGGGGTGTTAGATGGAATGGAGGACTCCTTCAAAAGCACATCTTTGAAATTGTTCGTTACTTCCACGGGAGCCAACTCCCACTCTGACTCGAAATCTTACAAGTACTCACTTCTTCCCATCCCTAGATCACTTTGTCTCCTGTAGTTGGAAACCTGGCTTTTACAGAGTCCAAAGTCAGGGGACAAGGCACCTATTCAACCTGTTGGGGTTGGAATTCTCCTCTGAAATTCCTTTCAATGCAACGCCTTCTCCCAAGCACACTGTGCATCTTTTCAAATTTCAGACATAAACAGCAGCATGGTCCTGCCTGGCCCTCCCCATGACTCCCCAGATCGTGGTTTCTCCCCATTGCCCGATAAATATAGAAAAAGGCTATGATGGGGAAAGTTGTGGACACAGTGGGGTTTTGTTGATCAGCTGTTTGCATCAGTTTTCTATATCCTTTCTATGTCTTCATGAGGTGTGTCTTCAAGGGGAGTGGCAGGCTGGATTCTCAGGAGAGAGAGTCATCTCTGGAACTTTGCCCAAGTCCATCTTGAGCCCCAGATACATCTTTGTGGTTGAACTCCATGTTCGAATGAGGGACACATTTGGACTTGGTCACGGGCTAGGATACAACCTGAAGCATGAGGAAAATAAAAACAGGTGAGGGTTATTTCAGAAGGGAAGAGAAATTAATTTTGTGAGTCCTTGTAGCCACCATTGCTATTACCATAAAAACAAAAAAAAACAACAAAAAACAAACCCACTTGTATTGTAATGCAAAGAATTTTGGATTAGGAGTCAGAAAACTTGGCTTCAAAACCTGGGTCTGCTACTTACTGCCTTTGTGATCACTTATGGGGTCTTATTTCCCTCATCTGTAAAGGAGGAAGTATGTTTAGATGTTCTCTAAGGCCCCACGATGCTATGATTTTTTCAAATTGACAAATGCTAGGTGCTTTTCATTCCCTTCATTCAGAGCTTTGTGATTTTCATTCATCTCTGGGCTTTAGTTTACTCATCTGTAAAATGGGAGAGTTGGACTAGGTGGCTTCTGAGATCCCTTCAAATGTCCATCTATGATCCTATGATCATTAGCATGAATACTACTCCTTCAATATTTATTGTGATCACTCTGCAGCTTTATACAAGACCTTCAAGAGTTTCCATGCCCCCCCCCCAAATCATCACCTTACAACAAATAGGATGAATGCTTTTTGAGATTAACTAGACTAGTTCTCGCACAATAGTCATGGAAGTCCATCCCCAGGTCAAGACTGAAAGCTCTTCAAGCTTGGTAAGGCTTTGTTATTTAATGGGACAATCCAAGGTCACCTCTACACCATCATGAATGAGGTAGTAGAGGAGGCTTTAATGGAGGATGCCAGGTGTTATGCAAACATGATTACCCATAAAGCCCATGCTCTCCCTTAATTTACAATTAAGGAAGAGGGCTTAGGGTTTCAATGGATACTTCTAGATGGCAATATATAAATGGCAAATACAAAGTGAAAACAAATTTCTAGGAAAAAAATGTTTTTCTTTCTTTTTTTAGTTATCACAACTTTCTAACATAGTGTTAGAATAATGGTCTTTGGTACTTTGACTTAAGAGTTCTTTTGTATTGTGTTGTTTTTTTTTTCAAGTTTAACCTTTGAATTTCAAATAGTAGCTAAAGTAAGAATTCTTAAAACTCATTCATTAAACTAGATGGAAGAATGAAGACAATACACTTATTTTGAAGAATCTTATCACCTTCTCCCACCTCAAATAAAGAGAGTTAAAGACAAAGAAGAAAAGAAAAATAGAGGCATGAAGAATATGAGCAAAACAATAAAACATAGGAACAAAGTAGGGGAGGGGTAGAAAAACAACCAAAAAACCCCATAGGGATAAAGGGAAAGAAAGCGGATTTAACAATTTCAGTTTAGGAAATTTTTTTTTATGGTTTTCTTTTTTTTAATTATTTTTTTATTTTATTTGCATAACATATGTGTGGGTAATTCTTCAACAATAACCCTTACATAACTTTCTGTTACAAATTTTTCCCCCCAACTCCCCACCCCTCCCCTAGATGGCAGGATATCCACTACATGTTAATTATGTTAAAATACTGGCAAATCGAATATATGTATACATATTTCCAAACTTATCATTGTTGTGCAAGAAAAATCTTATCTATACAAATGATATATCAGATAAAGGAAACACAATGTAAGCAAACATCAATGAAGGAGTATGAGAATGTTATGTTGTGGTCCACATTTCACATCCCTCTCTCTGGGTGTATATGGCTTTCTTCAGTGAACAATTGGAGGTGGTTTGAAACATTTCATTGTTGAAGAGAGCCATGTCCATCAGAATTGATCGTCATATAGTACTGTTGTTGCCGTGTATAATGATCTCCTAGTTCTGCTCATTTCACTCAGCATCAGTTCATGTAAGTCTCTCCAGGCCTCCTTGAAATCATCTTGCTGGTCATTTCTTACAGAACAATAATATTCCATAATATTCATATACCATAATTTATTCAGCCATTCTCCAATTGAAGGGCATCTATTCAATTTCCAGTTTTTAGCCACTACAAAAAGGGCTGCCACAAACATTCTTGCACATGTGGGGCCTTTTCCTTCCTTTATGATTTCTTTGGGATATAAGCCCAATAGAAATGCTGCTGGGTCAAAGGGTATGCACAGTTTGATAACTTTTTGAGCATAACTCCAAATTGCTCTCCAGAATGGCTGTATCCGTTCACAGCTAGTTTAGGAAATATTTTTAATGTGAGATGCCTAACTTATCCAACTAGTGCTGTAATTTCAACAGCTCCTCCTTTATGATGCTCTGAGATACTCTTTCATTTTTTCTAATAAGACAAAAGACCCTTTAGGACATTATACTGGTTCTTAGCCTTTTTGTGTGTCATAGATTCCTTTGCAAGTCTAGTGAAATCTATAGATCTCTTCTCAGAATAATGTTTTTAAATGTAGAAAATAAAATAGATAATGATTACAAAGAAAATAGACTGTACTGAAATACAGTTATCAAACTACTTTTTAAAAATTCAATGATACCAAGTTAAGAATTGTTGCCTTAGCTAGTAGCTATTAATTTCTTCTTTCTAGTTCTAGAACTAAGAACTTAAAAGGAAGATATAGATCCAAGCATCACTTTTTAATTATATGTGAATAATTTCTATTTTACAACCATGTGAATCATTAACTACATAATAGTTAATGATAATTAATAATAATTAACTACACAATACCTTTAATGGCTATTAATTACTCAATCAATAAACATTAGTCACTGTTATATGCCAGGCACAGTATTAAACCCAGAAGACAAAGATAAAAGCAAAACAGGATTAATCCCCAAGGAACTTATATTCTATTTATGTACATGTGTATTAATATATACATACATATTTGTATTAGAATATATATATATATAAATTCTAAGCATGTACATATACATATGTATAAATATATATACAATAATAGCTAGTTTGGGGAGAAGGGGAACTAACAGCTCTAAGGGTTGGGGGAAGGAATCAGGAAGGGCTTCATGTAGAAGATGGCACTTGAATTCATTGTGGAAATGAAAAAACAGATTCCAAGGTGGCAGTGAGAAATAAGAGCATTCCTGGCAAAGGGGATAACCAGGTCAAAAGCATGAAGATGGGAGATAAAGTGTCTTATGTGAGCAACAGCAAATAGCTGGCTGGAGCATATAATGCATGGAGGGCAATAACATAAGCAGGGAAAGGTAAAGAGGGGACAGTTTGCAGAGAGCTTTGAATTCTAGGCTGAGCTTATATTTAATCCTAGAATCGATAGGAAGCCTCTGTTGTTTGTTGAATAGGAGGAAGACATGGTAAGATCTGTGCTTTAGGAAATCACTTTAGCAACTATATGAAAGATGGATTGGAGGAGATAGAAATTTGAGACAAGAAGAACAAATTATCATCAGGATTGGGAGGAAGGTTAGACTAGATGATCTTGAAGAGTCTCTGACTCAAAGTCAGTCATATATATATATGGCCTAGAGAATGTAGTAGGGTAGAGGAGAGGGGAATAGGTCTAAGGAAAAAGATGTTACATCCGTGGATCCCTAGGGATGGTGGCAGGGATAGCTGGGTGGTGCAGTGTCTAGGGCTCTGGGTCTGAAGTCAGGAAGTCCTGAGTACAAATTAGCCTCAAACACTTACTATTTTGTTTCCTCATCTGTAAAATGAGCTGGGGTGGGGGTAGGAGTGAGGCAACTAGATGGCACAGTGGATAGAGCACCAGCCTTGAAGTCAGGAGGACCTGAGTTCAAATCTGATCTCAGACACTTAACACTTTTTAGCTGTGTGACCCTGGGCAAGACCCCAATTGCCTCAGCAAAAAAAACAAAGAACTGGGAAAAGAAATGTCAAATCACTCCAGTACCTTTGCCAAGAAAACCCCAAATGGGATCATGAAGAGCTGGACATGACAGAAATGAGTAAACAATAATACAACAACAGAGATGATGGCCTGGTTAAGGTTACATTTGGTTACAGAAGAACATGAAGCAAAATGCAAGGGCAATTCCCTTTTTCTTTCCCTCAATGTTGGCAACCTGGTTCAAAGCCCCATTGATCCTTTGCTAACTATATTTCTGAGGATAAGCAAATATTAGGATTTGGAGGAAAGGATAAATGTGAAATTAAAGAAAAGAGTTAGGAGGAAGTTATTCATGGAAATTCCTTCCTTGGACATAATCTCTTGTCAATTAAAGAAAATACTCAGAAAGAGTAAGGATTCTAGAAACCACTTGAAAGATAGGGAAGAAGGGAAGATGAAGTTGATATTTTGCCAAGAAAATGACAAAGCTTTGGAAAAGGGCAAAAGTCATTTGGAATATACTCCACAATTCATTCTTTATATTCTTCATTCAAAAAGAACAGAGAGGTCAGAGGAAGCCAAGAATGTTCCCAGAGAGAGGTAAGACTAGACTTTCCCACAGGAGAATCAGAAACCTCTATGTTACGAATTTTTAGCATTTTGGAGAGAGGAGGAAGCAGCAAAGGTTTGTCTTCCCTGGAAACTCTGTTAAGTGGCTTGTGCCTCAGGTCTGATTTGTGAAAATTATCTGCCCTTGAGTAGAGAGGGATCTTGAGAGCCATTCCATGCAGCACCAATATTCTATGAACACGTTCAGGCATTTGGTATCCTTAGGAAGTCATACTCCAAGTACATCCAGGATGACTTGAGCTGGAAGTGGACATAGGAAACAAGCATCTACAGGGAGCCGTTCTTTTGGAAAAGGTTCACCATTAGTGAATTAATTTATCTTCCCCTATATTGAGCCTGTTGCTTCAGATAGTGTGTGGTCCCTTAGCCATATGGGAAGCAATGCATGATCTCCTAATTTCCCTAATTTTATCAATTGTCTTCCGTTTGGCAGTGATATTACTCATCTTACTCTATGTAAAAAACCCATATTTTTGAGGAAGCAAAAGAGGTTAAGAAATAAGAAATATCTTTTGCATTCCAAGATGGGATAGCAAGGTATATTAGTAAATGAGTTAGTCACTCAGTAAGCTAAGAGCTAGGAAAGCAAATACATGTAGAAAGACCCTGCCCTTAAAGAGCTTATATTCTAATAGAAGAAGACAACACATAAAAAAGGAGCTGAAAGGATTGTAGGCTGGAGATATTTTAGACTTGAAAATAAGAGGCCTGGGTTCAAATGCCACCTCTGACACTTACTAGCTGAGACTCCCCAAGATTCAGTTTCATCTTCCATAAAGGAAAAGTAATAATATTTGTTCTACCTCTCAGACTTGTTTTGAAAAAGTGTATTGTAAATCTCAAAATCCTATAAAAACATGAATAATTGAATGTTCAAAGTCCTATAGTAAGTGAAGAATCTCTGATTTCCATAGCTTAGGGGACTTCTAATATAGGAACTGCCTTCAACATCAAAAATCCAAATCTATTAATCTGTATATGATTTAGTAGTTAATTCCTAGGAAGGTGCTTCAGTTACCTCAAGGTTAAATAACTAGCCCAGAGTGATACAGCCAATATCAGAGGTGTAACTTGAATCAATGTATTCCTGACTCAAAGTCCAGCACTCATCACCTAAACCATTCTGACTCTAAAAGGTGCTTGTATACCAGAGGAAATTAGACAGCCCCGAGTTTTAAAAAAAAATCTAAAGGGGGCAAAATCTAAAGAAAGAGGACAGTCCTCTTTCTGGATGCAAATGATTCTTTCCATCACAAGTCTATTGGAATTGGCCTGAATCACCTCATTGCTGAAAAGAAACATGTCCATCAGAATAGATCATAATCTTGTTGTTGCCATGTACAATGATCTCCTGGTTCTACTCACTTCACTTAACATCAGTTCATGTAAGTCTCTCCAGGCCCTTCTGAGAACATGCTGCTGTTTCTTATAGAATTATAACATTCCATAGCATTCATATACCATAACTTATTCAACCATTCTCCAACTGATGGGTATTCACTCAGTTTCCAGTTCCTTGCCACTACAAAAAGGGTTCTACAATTTTTTTCTTTTCTATTTTTTATGATCTCTTTGGGATACAGGTTCAGTAAAGACACTGCTGGATCAAAGGGTATGCACAGTTTGATAGCCCTTTGGGCACAGCTCCAAATTGCTCTCTCTAATGGTTGGATCATTTCACAACTCCACCAACAATGTATTAGTATCCTAGTTTTCCCACATCCCCTCCAATATTTATTATTATCTTTTCCTGCCATCTTAGCTAATCTGAGAGGCATGTAGTGGTACCTCAGAGTTGTCTTAATTTGCATTTCTCTGATCAGTAATGATTTAGAACATTTTTCATTTGACTAGAAATGGTTGTAATTTTTTGTCTATTCATATTTATCAACTGGAGAATGGCTTATATTCTTATAAATTTATATTTTAGAAATAAAGCCTTTATCAGAATTTTTGGATGTAAAGATTTCCCCCCACTTTTCTGCTTCTCTTCTAATCTTGTCTGCCTTGGTTTTGTTTGTATAAAACCTTTTTGATTTAATATAATCAAAATGATCTGTTTTGCATTTCATACTGCATTCTAGTCCTCTCCCCAGATCTGAGAGGTAGACTATCCTTTGTTATTCTAATTTGCTCATATTAGGACTCTTTATGTTTTGATCATGAACCCATTTCTACCTTATCTTAGTATTTCGTATTTAGATGATGGTTAATGCCTAGTTTCTGCTATATTATTTTCCAATTTTTCTAGCAATTTTTGTCAAATAGTGAGTTCTTATCCCAGAAGCTGAGGTCTTTGGGTTTATCAACTACTATATTACTTTAGTCATTGACTATCATGTCTTGTGAACCTAACCTATTCCATTGATCAACTTCTCTATTTTTTAGCTAGTGCCAAATGGTACTGCTGACTAGTTCTTGAAAGAAGAGTTTCATTAAGAGTGGTAATGGGATGTACATTCCAGGCATATGGGGTAGGATTCACATTCAAACTATGTGAATGCATCTGTGTGAATGCCAAGAGTTGGCATTCTTCAATTCTTCAATTCTTCAATTCAGGATAAGCCTAGGGGACAGTTTCTCGTTCTAGCTTGGCTAGAACATAGAGGGTATCAAAGAAAGTATAAGGTTCTTGAGGGGATACCCTGTTTTATTTTTTTCTTTGTATTTCTAGCCCCCAGATCAGTGCCTGACACATAGTAAGTTGTTAAAAAAGAATTGCAAATTGAATGAAAAAAAGGATAGAATGGTAGATTAGAGACTTATCATTTGAACTTTCAGTGTCTGGTTAGTGACCAGACTTATATTGCCTAGAGGAATAGGGAGTCAATGATGATTGTTGAGTAATAATATCAACCCTCTACATTGTCACATCTATCCTAAAAGTGGAGTCAGATCTGAAGAACATTGTGCCTGGTATAAATGTCATGAGTTATTCTGTGTAGCTTTGTATCCTTAGAAGAATCCATAATGCTATGTACATATATCAGTTTGTACTAGATTGCAAATGAACTAGTTTGGTTTTTGAGGTGTGCAGCTTCCTTTTACATTTAGACTGCAAACTCTCTTCATCTAGAAATGGACATCCTGGCTTGTTTCTGAGTTGCTATGAAGTACCATCTCCAAACAAGCCATCCCTTACCAAGTGGAAAGTTTCAGCTCTAGCAACTTTGCCTCTGGAGAGTAGCATAGACTGCCTCTCTCTTTTACCCTCTGGGAGTTTCATAACTATTTTATTGTGGTCTCCAAGTTGGTCTTGCTCCATCCCACCCTATTTGTTTGTCTGTCGGGTTTGTTTCTCCTGGTTGGTCTATCTCTCATGCCCAGTTTCACACCATGCCTGAAGTCATTTGGTCTTTTGGCCTTCCCTTCTCCATTCAAGTCAGTGTTCTAGGGAGTTTCCTTTAGCCTTCATACTTATACCTGATCCAAGCCTTCTTCTACCTATGCATATTAAGCTGAAAAGCTAAGGAACTCAGGACCAAGAGGAATTTATACAATGAGTTGTCAAAAAAGAAATTTACTTTATTTTCATTCTGTTCTGGGCCAGATTTATGGCTCTTTTTATAGGCTCTTCTATAAGGAGAAGGAAACCTGTTTGCTTTTCTCTTTCTCTATGGTCTAATACCATCCAAACAGCTGGCTGTTGACCTTGGGAAGGAATGCAGAGCTTATGCCAGGGGAAACAGATTCCCTTAATTTGCTCTGAGGCTGACATTTCTGTCAGTGGGATAAGATATATTCCTATTTTTTTCAGAAGAGTCCCTAATCCAACCTACTAGTGGATCACTTTAGTTGATTCTTGCAAATATAAGATCTAAAATTCCTGACCAGATTTTACATTTTGTAGATATTCCTAGATTCAACAGAAAATTTCCAGGAAAGGTTAGAATGCTGTTGTATTTGTCAAAAAAAGGGCTGGAATATATAAAGGGCAAGTTGGATACTTCTTGCAGAAAATGGCTTCTTTGCCCAATAAAACAGGGCAGCTCTAGACAGGAATTGATAAAACCTCCAACACCTGAGTTCAATCTGTAGCAGTTCCTCATGAGGTCAGGGTTTGTTGGGATCCAACTAGCTTTCTTAGTAATTAATCCCAGACTCTCTGGGGAAAAAATTGAATGGGCCCCACAAAAAACTTTCCAGAAAATGTTATTCTTCCATATAGACTTCATTATCATTGCTGATCGGTGCAAGTAGTCCATTTTCACAAATACCTAACTTATAACCTCTACCTACTTATCGAAAAATAAGGAGGGCTAATCTACTCATCTAAGACTCTTCTATCCCCTCATTATTCTGAAAAATTTTTTCTTATTCATAATTGATTTTTTTTCTTTTACACATGAAGATAGTGAAAAAAGTGATTGGACTTTCAAGAGGTTGGGAGTTTTTGTTGCTCATCCTGAGTGACTCTGTTACCACCACCACCAAAGGATCCAGATATGTTCTTGGCATCCCTAGTTGGACTTTGGAATGTTTTATCCATAGAATCAATGTTATAAAGGGTGGTTAACATGACATTTGTTGTTCTTCTCTTATTCCTTTATATCTTCTTTTCTCCTCCTTTTCCTTCTTTCTCATTCTCCTTTCTTTTTCTTTCCTTGTTCTTATTCTCCTTCTAGATAAAAACCCTCCTTCTATCCCCTTTTCTGATCCCCCCTTAATTATAGTTCCTTTCCACTTCTGATTATTTCCAATTTATCTTCTATAGAGCTTATTTGTATGTACTCATTTTAATATTGTCTCTTTCCTTAGACTATGAGATCTTTGAGAGAGAGAATTGTCTTTTGCCTTTTCTATGTATTCCTAGGGTTTAACACACTGTCATCTCAGGGGGAAGCTACTAGCAGATGGAAGAAGCTGGGAGAGGTCTTCTTTAGAGAGAGAAATAGATTTGAAATGAATCTTGAAGGAAGCCAGGAAAGCCAGAAGGTAGAAGTAAGGAAGGAAGACAAAACAGGCTTGGAGCACAGACAATAAACTTCAGCACTTCAATGATGTTGAGGACTCAGAAAGCCTGTGAAAGTTCAATAGGGAACTGCACAAAAAAGGGCAGGTTGGTTCTCCAGCCTTTACAGCTGTGAATCACAGCATATTTGAGAAACTAAAGGAATGTTTTGATTTTCACAATTTTTATCTAACTCCCTGAGCCAACCTGTCAGACTCTAGGTACCACCATGACCCCAGGAGTCAGTGATAAATGTCTGGAAGTCATAAAAAATTATCTATTCTGTATAGGGATGGAATAAATTAGAGGTTCAGAGATTTTCACTGTAGTTGTTTATCATCTCCTTACATCATTATCATCTTCTCACATGACAGGATCTATTCTGCTGGTCAGAATTAGATCCCTAGCAGCCACTAACGAGTGATTCCCATAACAAATGATCTGGTACTTCTTACACTGACACAAATCACAAGCCCTCTAAAATGTAGGTAATGATCTTTTATGCTTGTGACTGAAACATTTTCCATCCTATGACCATCTGATGGATTATCCTGCTTAAAATCCATGAGTGTGGCTCCTAGACAACAGATATTTGATTCATTACCAGGCCTAACAATACTCAAGGTTTTTCCAGTTTGGTAGGATCTACCAGAGTTTAAATCCCAGTAACATAGCCTTTGAGAACTCAGGATTATCACCAGGTCACAATAAGGTATCAGAGTGAAAGAGGAAGATATCAGCAGTAATAATAATATTTTTCATTATATATGCAGGAAGGGGGATAGATAGAGTGCCAAACCTGAAATTAGGAATACTCATCTTCCTGAGTTCAAAACTAGTCTTAGACACTTAACTAGCTGTGTGACTTTGGGCATGTCACTTAACCTTGTTTGTCTCAATTTCTTTATCTGAAATATGACTTGGAGAGGAAAATGGCATCAGTATCTTTGTCAAGAAAACTCCAAAATGGGTCACATGACTGAAAAGTGACTCAACAAACCATTGTAATAGATTTAGCACTTTATGAATAAAAAATGCTTTCATATATGCTTTCTTCCTGGTTTCTTATAATAATCCTGGGAAACAATCAAGGCACACATAGTAACAACTTTATTATGATAAAGAAATTGAACCTTACACATGTTAAGTTTATATAGTTAATAAATAGCAGAGCTAAGACTAGACCCCAGGCATCTGCCTGCTGGTCCAGCCCTCTTACTCTATCTCATCTTTTCAGGACTTGCTGCCTGGCAACTTTGACTGTCTGGAACCCATCTGAGAAGCAGGAAACAAGAACATTTCTGAAGAACTAGGATAGATACCATGAAGGCCAATGCACTAAAGCTTTCCTATAATCTCAGGGTCTCACTCAAAACTTACTATTCTTTTATATATAGGTCTAATAAGTTTGAGAAGGTACAGTATAGTGGGAAACTGAATTTGGAGTTCTTGAGATCTGAGTTTGAATTTTGGCTCTGCGACTAACTGGCTTTTAATGTAGACAAATTACAACTCTTTGAAAATGACTTTCTCCAATGATATAAGAATGGGATTAGCCTAGATGATTTCTAAGGTCTCTTCTAGATAAAAATCTATGATCCTATTTAACCAAATTTAGAAGTAGTAGCAGCAGAAGCGGCAGAAGCAAACATTTATATAGTCCTTACTATGTGTCAGGTATTGTGTTAAGGGCTTTACAATAATTATCTCATTTGTTTCTCACAATAATACTGGAATGTAAATCCCATTATTATCCCCATTTTATAGATAAGGAAACTGAGGCATTAAATTGCTTGGCTAGGCAGGACGATTTCAGAGAGGACTGGAGAGACTTGGATGAACTGATGCTGAGTGAAGTGAGCAGAACCGGGAGATCATTATTCACGGCAACAATGGTACTATGTGATGATCAGTTCTGATGGACATGACTCTCTTCAACAATGAAATGCTTCAAACCAGTTCCAATTGTTCGGTGAAGAGAGCCATGTACACCCAGAGAGAGGGATGTGAAATGTGGACCACAACATAACATTTTCATGTTCTCCATTTAGGTTTGCTTGCATTGTATTTCCTTTATCGGATTATTCTTTCTTGTAGATACGATTTCTCCTGCACAAAAAATGATGTGTGGCAATAACTATACATATATTCGATTTCTTAAGTATTCTAACATAATTAACATGTAGTAGATATCCTGCCATCTAGGGGAGGGGTGGGAAGTAGGGGGGAAAAATTTGTAACAGAAAGCTTTGTAAGGGTTAATGTTGAGGAATTACACATACAGATGTTTTGCAAATAAAAAGTATTAATAAAATTAAAAAAAATTGCTTGGCTAGGGTCACACAGCTAGTAATTTTCCAAGACTAATCTTGAACTCATGTTTTCCTGATTATAGGCCTAGGGTCTACCTGCTCTGTTATCTAGCCTATTCTATTGGAATTACTAGGAGGGCAGCTGGTGGGTATCAAGAGATTAAGGGACCAGAAATGGTGGTGGACAAATATTATCTTTGCTATTAGGGAAATTGGTGGATCACTTGATTTGAGAAGTGCTGAGCTGCAGTAGGTTTGTGTGTGTGCACTAAATTGGGCACCAATATAGTGAGCCCTCTGGAGATGCAGGAACCATGAGGCTGCCTAAAGTGAAGTAAATGGGTCTAGGTCCCCAAAGGAAAACAAACAAATGCTCCTATGCTGAACAATATTGTGCCCATGAGTGACTGCTGTACTTTGGACCTGGAGGAGTTAGGGAGACACAGACTCAAAACAAAACAAAAACAAAAAGAGATTTATGGGGTCAGAGGCATGACTGGTATACCTCTTCCAGTGTAAATAGGTGTGTCAATACACAGACATATAATGAGTCAAAGTGTCTGTGCTACCATAGTTCAAATTATAGTCATAATTTTTTTTACTTGTTTGCTTAAACTCTTGCAAGAATAAGGGACAACTAAAAAGAACACTGAATTTGCTTTGATCCAGAGTCCCCCATTTTGTCATATACCCCAAACTGGTAAAGGGAAGGTCCCCAAAGATTCACAGTAGCATCTTTTTTTTAGTGTCAAAGAGCTGGAAGCAAAATGGATATTCATTGATTGGAGAATGATTAATTAAATTGGGATACATGGATGTATTGGATTATCTCAACATAATAATCAATAAGTATGAAGATTATAAGGAAACATGAGAAAATTTACTTGAAAACTGATACAAAGTAAAGTAAGCAGAACTAGGAAAGATATACACAGTCAATCAAATTAATTTATTAAGTGACTATTGCATTGATGTTTTAGGTGCTTGGCATATAAAGACAATAGCAAAATAGTTCCTGCCTTCAAGGAATTACATTCTAATGTAATTAATGGAAAAGACAATATGCACATTGATAGGCATATACACCAAATATATATAAAGCAGATACAAGGTTATCTCAGGGAAGAGGACATGACATGGATAATGTACCAGGAAAAGGACAAATGAGAAAGATCAGTCAGATGGAGAGGAGGAGCATGCAAGAAGAGAACACTGCCATGAAAACCCAAGGAGGAAAGAGTATCCAGGATGAGAGAATAGTCAACTGATTTAAATGTTACAAACAAGTCAAAATTGAGGATTGTAAAAAAGCTATTAGTTCTGGCAGGTACCATCATTGATACTGGAGGGATCATTTTCATTTAAGTGATAAGGTTAGAACCTAGATTGCAGAGGGCTTTAGGAGGTGGAATGATAGAAGCAATAAGTGTGGAATATTTTTTCAAGGACTTTGGTTGAAAATAAGAGGAGAGATATAAGATGGTAGACCTGCAGAGGACTTTTTAAAAAATTTACTTCATTTAAAGAAACAATAAGAAAAAAAAAAGGAATACACAACAAAATGAAACGAAACAAAAGAGCATTGTCATGTGTCCAATAGAACATCAGGGAGGATTCAAAATATATAACAATATCAATCCAAGAAAAAATATATGTATATATACATATGTATGTATATATACATATACATACATATATGTGTGTGTGTGTATATATATACATATACATATATATATATACATATATAT
>JAJPUD010003242.1:156707-179925 GCA_023553655.1 Myrmecobius fasciatus | reverse complement strand
GGCAGCAAAATGTTCTACATTTGTATAACTTTGTTCCACATTTTTTATTTTTTTTTTTTTTTTTTTTTTTGTTAAAGCTTTTTATTTGTATAACATATGTATGGGTAGTTCCCCAACATTGATCTTTACAAAGCTTTCCATTACAAATTTTACCCCCAGTCCCCTCCCCTCCCCTAGATGGCAGGAAGTCCACTACATGCTAATAATGTTGAAATGCTTGAGAAGTTATGCAAGAAAAATCCTATCTACAAGAAAAAAAAAAAGAATCAGAGAAAGGCAACACAATGCAAACAAATGTCAGTAGAGATCATGAAAATGTTATGTTGTAGTCCATATTTCATTTCCCTCTCTCTGGGTGTATATGGTTTTCTTCAGTGAACAACTGGAACTAGTTTGAGACAATTCTTCGTTGCAGAGAGCCATGTCCATCAGAATTGATCATCATGTAATACTGTTGTTGCTGTGTATGATGATCTCCTGGTTCTGCTCGTTTCACTCAGCATCAGTTCATGCAAGTCTCTCCAGGCCTCTCTGAAATCGTCCTGCTGGTCATTTCTTACAGAGCAATAATATTCCATAACATTCATATACCATAATTTATTCAGCCACTCTCCAATTGATGGGCATCCCTTCAGTTTCCAGTTTCTAGCCACCACAAAAAGGGCCGCCACAAACATTCTTGCACATGTGGGTCCCTTTCCCTCCTCTAAGATCCCTTTGGGATATAGGCCCAGTAGAAACACTGCTGGGTCAAAGGGTATGCACAGTTTGACAACTTTTTGGGCATAGTTCCAAGTTGCTCTCCAGAATGGTTGGATCCGTTCACAGTTCCACCAACAATGTATCAGTGTCCCAGCCCTCCCACATCCCCTCCAACATTCATCGTTATCTTTTCCTGTCATTTTAGCCAATCTGACAGGTGTGTAGTGGTATCTCAGAGTTCCAGGACAATTTTCTTTAATTATTTCTTGCATTGTGTCAGGATCCTTTTTTTCTAGTTGGTTAACTTTTTTCATAATCTTCTTATTTTTCTTGGATGGTTTTTATTTTATTTTTTAAAGTTTTTCCTCAATGTCTCTCATTTGATTTTTAAATTCTTTTTAAAGTTCTATGAATTCTCTCTGGGCAAGGAGCCATTTCACCTTACTCTTTGGGGTAGAAGCTTTTTTTTACATCAGTGTCCTTCTCTGAAGATGAACCCTGGCCTTTCCTCTTACCACAATATGTTTCTATGGTGAGGTTCTTTCTTCTTTGTCAGTTCATTTTTTAAAAATAAGAGATATTAATGTAAGCATCTCTAATCGTGGGGTAGGGGGGATGGTGCCTCTGGCTTTACTTCAGCTCTCTCCTCTGACAAGGAACCCCAAACCAAGAGCTCCCCCCTCCAACAGGTGTCCACAGCCAGCAGTGTCCCCACCCCCACTACTTCTGCACTCATCTGGTACTGGTTCTCTCTTGTTCAGGGCCCTGTCCCAGCTTGCCCAATCAGTCAAAGTTCACTTGGTCTTCCAGGACTCAGACCTCCACTCCACAAACAGTCCAGGAGGTGAAAGTTTCTGTGGTTCCTGCTGAGTCTCTAGTCACACTCAGATCTCCCCAAGGCTCCCTACTTGGTATTTCTGCTGAGCTAGCCCAGAGGAGTTTGCACTTCACATGGATTAATGCCAGTCCCGGTCTTTCTTCGGATCTTTTGGGGTTGAATCTGAAGGACCCCTGTTCTGCCCCATGTCTTCTTGATTTTTTTTTTGGTCAAATAATGTTTGCCCTAGGGAGCAAATTTATACTATTTGTGGGGAAATCTGGAGAGCTTGAAATTTGACAACCTACTTTGCCATCTTCCCAGAATCCTCTCCGGAAAGGACTTTATAAAGGTAGAGAATGGAGTATGTTTGTAAAGCAACAGGAAAGAAACAAAGAGCCTGGGAGAGATTGAAGATTAAAGAGAGAGAAGGGATGATAATGGGGTGAATTTGTTGGAGAAAATAGAAAGGAATGGGGATTAAGTTGGGTATGCTGAAGTCAATTTTAACTAGGCTAAGAGAGCCTCTTGTTAAATCTCCTGTGTAAGTATTCACACAGCAAATTGAAATGACCACAAACAAGGCTTGATTTATCATTTTGTTGATTGTCTTGACTTAATCAATTTTTTAAAAAGTGTCCGCTTGCCTTCCTTCTTCCCCACCTCTGCTTATTAAATATTCATCAGCATACCTCTGTGTTTCCTTAGAAACATTGTTAGGACTTAGCAGATATGTGGTAGAAGGATCAGGGGATGAAGGAGCAGGGACTGTAGACTAACAATAACAACCGCAATAATAACAATAAATCTATTTTATGTATAATTTTAAGGATTGCAAAGTGTTTTCTTTCATTATCTCATTTGACCCCACAAAATCACTGGATCAAGTGTGTATGTAGAGAAGATTTGTTTTGATGAACAGGATCGCTTTTTATTTTTTAAAAATTGCTTATTTACATTTTTGATCAGAGAAATACAAATTAAGACAACTCTGAGATGCCACTACACACCTGTCCGATTGACTAAGATGACAGGAAAAGATAATGCTGAATTTTGGAGGGGTTGTGGGAAAACTGGGACACTGATACATTGTTGATGGAACTGTGAATGGATCCAACCATTCTGGAGAGCAATTTGGAACTATGCTCAAAAAGATATCAAACTGTGCATAGCATTTGACCCAGCAGTGTTTCTATTGGGCTTATATCCCAAAGAGATCTTAAAGGAAGGAAAGGGACCCACATATGCAAAAATGTTTGTAGCAGCCCTTTTTGTAGTGGCAAAAAACTGGAAACTAAATGGATGCCCATCAATTGGAGAATGGCTGAATAAATTATGGTATATGAATGTTATGGAATATTATTGTTCTGTGAGAAACGACCAGCAGGATGATTTCAGAGAGGCCTGGGGAGACTTACATGAACTGATGCTGACTGAAATGAGCAGAACCAGGAGATCATTATACACAGCAACAAGACTATATGATGATCAATTCTGATGGACATTGTTTTCCAATTGTTTAGTGATGAAGAGAGCCATCTACACCCAGAGAGAGGCCTATGAGACCTCAACATAGAGTTTTCATACTTTCTGTTGATGTTTGCTTGCATTTTGTTTTCCTTCTCAGTTTTTTTTCTGTAGATCTGATTTTTCTTGTGCAGCAAGATAACTGTATAAATATGTATAAATATATTGGATTTGTCATATATTTTAACAGAGTTAACATGTATTGGACTACCTGCCATCTAGGAGAGGGGGCGGGGGGGAGAAGGAGAAAAAAATTTGGAACAGAAGGCTTTGCAAGGGTCAATGCTGAAAAATTATCCATGCATATGTTTTGCAAATAAAAAGCCTTAATAATTTTTAAAATTGCTTATTTAAAACTAAATACAAAATAAGAAAAAACTAAATATAAAAAGAAAGAAAGACAGAAAAAGGAAAAAAAAAACTTGTCATGTACCCAGCAGAACATCAGGGAGGATTCAAAATAAGTAATAATAAATTTCCATTTCAAAAAAGCATATGTAATAACAGAAGATATTATATTCATGACTGTCCATCTTTTCTTTGCTTCCTTGTAGGTTTTTCTTTTGTTCTTTGCTGTGCATTTTATGCTTTATTCTTTTTTCCCCTTTCATTCCCTCTCACCTCTCCCACAGTTAAGCTACAATTTAAGCATGAATACACACACATATATTCATACACAAACACATATATACATATACTCACATATGTCCACACACATATATATCTATACTAAACACCTAGACATACTTATATAAGATACACACATATACATATGCATTTACACATACACAGACATATATCTAAAACAACATTGATATGGCTGACGTATAATGTAGATTTCTCTCTCAATTGAATCTTTAAGTTTGACTTTGTCTGAAGTCAATGATTACTAGCCATACTTTTTTTTCCCTAATAAATTCTACTCCTGATTCTTATTATTGTATTTGTGAATATCTCTTATTTTCTGTTCCTGCTAATTATTACTTTAATTCCATACCTTAACTATTACTTAACTTCTCGCTCACCCATGGATCCCTCCTTTATTTTTTCCCCTATGCTTTCCCTCCCTCTTTATCCCTTTCCCATTAATCCCACTGCAGATCTACCAAATAAATCTATACATCCTTTTATACCCTATCTTTTCCTATTCCATCACTCTTTATTTATAGATTTTGGAGGTTGCTATACCCATCATAATATATATGTATTGTTCCCTATGGGTTAACCATTGCTGATATGAGTAGGTTTTCAGAACTTCCAGCCTTCCTCCTCCATCTAATACCTCTGTGTCATTCCTTCCTCTGCACCTTATTTATATAGTATAATTACTATTTTAACATTTTCCTAGACAATTTTTCTTCAGATCATATTCAGTTCTTCCCCAATCTTTCTTTTGGATGTTCCAATTACTATTGTCAATTTTAGACATATGGTTTACATTTCCATGTATAAAACATAAATATTTGTTGTTGAATCCCTTGAAATTAGTCTTTGATATTGGCTGTTATATGTTAAATTATCTATTGAGTTCAGGTTTGTTTGAGGCAAAGTGCTGAAAATCTGCAAGTTCATTGAATGTTTATTTTTTCCAATAATGTGGATATAATATTTTTTTGGTTGCCAGCTTAGTTCTTTTGATTGTTTATCTACAATATTCCAGAGTTTATGGGTTTTTTTTACTGTAACTGTTGATAGATACTGGACAATACTAACTATAACTCCAGCATATTTAAATTAGGTTTTTTTTTTGGTAAATATTTTCTTTGATCTGGGAAATTTGAAATGTTCCTATGTGTGCAGTGGATAGAGCACTGAACTTGGAATTAGGACAAACCTGAGTTCAAATCTGCCCCAGACATTCATTAGCTATATGACCCAAAACAAGTCATTTAACTCCATTTGCCTTAGTTTCCTTATTTATAAAATGAGCTAGAGAATTGTCAAACTATTCTAGTAGCTTTGCCAAGAAAACTCCAACAACAGACATGACTAAACAACAACAGCTGTAGGTTATACTTTTATACCTTCCTACTTTTACCCAAGTGATTTCATAGGCCTAAAATGTCCCTCCTTTTTGCTTATTTTATTCCTATTCATCCTCTAGCTAATTCAAATGTCACTTCTTATCTATAGCCTTTTCTGATTGTTCTAGTATTTAGTGACCTCTCCTCTCTTCCCTCCCTTCCTGGATCTTGTGTAGCAATTTGTTTTCTATTTCTTTAATGCATTTAATATGAATTATGGTTATTCATGCTTTATTCCAGCTCCCTCTTCACTTATGCTCTTATCCCCTCCCCCATGTTCAGCCACCTTCTCTAGAGCCCATGACTTAAATTAATTTCTTCCTTCTGTTCCTGCTTTTTGATTGATGTCTGCCTTTTCCAGGTCACTATTTTGAGAAAATCCTCATCATGCTCCACTTCAACCACCTCCTTGACAACTTCCATGTCAACTTTCTCCTTTCACCCCCAGTTCTGGAACTATGAGCCAGATCATATCTCAACTCTGTCACTATTTCCCTGTGGTCCTATTCACCTTCCCTATAATTTTCTGGACCAAAATGCTTCTCCCTGGCCATCATTCCTCTGTGTCTGTTATCTTCCCTTTTAAAACATAAGTTCCTTGAGGGCTTTTGTATATATATATATCCCTAGCACTTAGATCAGATTAAGCCTTAGTAAATGATTATTCAATCATTCATTTATTCATTCATTCTGTGCTTGTGTCATCTCTGATCACTATATTTTTTTTAAAAAAACTATTATTTTCAAAATTTATTTTTATAATATTTTGATTTCCATTTTTTCTTCTTCCCTCCCCTCCCCCAACCCCAAGGCTAAATCAATCAGATATAGGTTATACATGTACAATCATATTAAACATATTTCCACTTTACTCATGTTGTGAAAGAAGAATCAGAACAAAAGAGAAAAACCACAATAAATAAATAAATAAATAAATAAATAAATAAATAAATAAATAAATAAATAAATAAATAAATAAATAAGTGGAAATAGTATCCTTTGATCTGTATTCACACTCCATAGTTCTTTCTCTGGATAGCATCTTTTGGAAGTGTTGTAGACAATTATATTGCTGAGAACAAAGCTCTGACCACTATATTAGAAACTTCATTTGTGTTATTGAAACTTTGTAACTTGCTCTTAGTATTTGGTGAATAAATGAGTTTGGTTAAGTTACTAATGATAAATTATGTGCCTAATGTGATTCTTGCCATACATTATCTGTGGCTATGACTCCTTAGGGTCACTTTTGAGTTCTGGCTTTGAGTAATTTGCTATAAGTTGTTGTCTTTGTAACAGTCACTGGCTAGAACTCACTACCCACTCCCTGAAGACTGGGATGAAACATAAAAGGAGTTCTATGTGTGGGAGCATTGCTAGTAACAATGTGACAAGAGACAGCAAAGGAAGACACTAGAAAACTGTCAAAAATCAGAAAATAACAAAAAAAGTAAAGCTATTTGGTAGATTATTCATTCAGGATCAGGTCAAAACTCCACTTAACTTCAGGAGGCCTTGAAATAATGTTCCAGTTTATCTTACTCTTATCATCTGAGGTTATGAACTGATTCTTTCCATTTTTCAGAGGAATAAACTGAGGCACTCAAGAACCATCTGTAAGTCAAGGGAAGAGCTGGGAGTAGAATTCTGTACCTCACTTGGGCTACGTAAGTACTTTGGAGGACAACAAGGTCAGGACTCAGAGAATATCCCTCAGGTATTACTTCTCAACATACCTGAAGCTTTTTACCTACATACATATAAAACAAAACTTTCTAGCTCTAAGGAAAAACAGCCCCATACTTCCTAAAATATTCTGCATGCTCACACTGCATTCTCACTGTCCTTTTCCATGAACAGAATTTCACTCCTACCAAGGTCCCCCATCATCTCTGAAGTGACAGTTTTCCTCCTCTCCACAGTCCGGCCTGAAACCTGGATGGCTCCGGTTAAAGCTGCATGGAAAGCCTCGAAGAAACAAGCCCTGTCTCTCTTCCCAGTGGGGGTGGCTGGTTCTTTCTGTGGGCAGGCCCGTGGAGAATCCTGGAGCTGGAGGGATGCTGGGAAGACCTGAAGGAGCAAGCCTGAGAGGAGAGAGAGCTCCCTGAGCCGGGCCGAGAATGGGCTCTAGTGTGCGGTTTGTTTTCTTTGGTTTGCTGCAAAGAAAAAAAAAACACCCTATTTCACACATAATTAGGGCCCTCCAAAGCAGTGAGATTGTGTTCATGGCCCTTTTACTGGAAATTTCAAGAGGGGGGACAAGGGAGAACTGTATTTCTCCTGCTCTGGGGCTGGAAGGAGGAGCAGGTAGTGGCCAGTAAGATGAGGGGGGAATAACAGGGATCGTTCACAGGGCAAAATAGAAGCCTTCACAGAGGCAGGGGATGGGCTGGGTGTGGGGCTGAGGTGAGGGGTGGAATGGGGTGGGATGGGAGGTGGGGAGAGTGGGAGGCTGCTTGGCTGTTCTAGCCTTGCCCATCTTCCCTCCCATTGGTCCTAAGTGCCAACTAAAGAGATGAGACCCTTTCAGAGAGAGATGGTGGTGTGAGGAGAGTGGACATGAAGGGAAAGAGGGAAGAGGCCTAAAGAGGGGATAGAGGATGGAGACAGACACCACATACAGATACAGAGGCAGGGAGAGAGGGATTGAGGGAGGGAAAGAAAGAGAGACAGAGACACAGACACAGACAGAGACAGAGAGAGAGACAGAGAGAGAGTCAGAGAGACAGAGACAGACAGAGAAAGAGACAGAAACAGACAGAGATAGAGGGAGGGAGGGAGGGAAAGAGAGAGAGAGACAGAGACAGACACAGAGACAGAAACAGAGAGAGACAGAGATAGAGACAGAGAGAGACAGACAGAGAAAGAGACAGAGAGAGAGGAAGGGAAGGAGGGAAGAAGGGAAAGAAAGAGAGACAGAGAGACAGAGACAGACAAAGAGACAGAGACAGAGACACACACACACACAGACAGAGAAAAGCCATGAGGTTGGGAAAGGGTAAGGGGGTAATGTATTTATAAATGTTTCTTGGACATTTTCATATGCATTTTCAGTCATTTCCTCAAACTCAAATCCCGAACTGAATTAATCATTTTTAGTTGCAGTAAACCTGAGTTCACAGGGGCACAGGCTTTAGAGCTGGAAAGTACTTTAAAACAGCTGTTTTCCAAAGGTGGTCAGCAGGCTCTGAAACTCTTTCCATAAAATCTAAATTATTTTTACAATAACATTAAGGTGTCATTTGCCTAGTAAAATACCTCTTACCTTTCCAACTATATATATCTGTGTGAGACTTGGTTTTCTTCATACATTTTAACAAAACAACACTCAGCAATAGATTAAATGAAAAAGCAAATATTAAAATCCAGATATTTTTAAGTGAGACATTAAAGAGATTTTCAAACATATATAAAACAATGAACAATATTACTAATATTTTAAATTTTTCAGTAGTATTTTATTTTTCCAAATACCTGTAAAGACAGTCTTCAACATTCATATCTGTAAGATTTTGTGTTCCCAAACTCTTCTTCTTCCTCCCCACACCAAGGCAGGAAGCAATTTGATATAGGTTGAACATGTGTGATTCTTTCAAACACATTTCCATATTTGTCATGTTGTGCAAGAAAAATCAAATCAAAAGGAAAAAGACTTTTTAATGTAATGATAGCTTTTTATTTTCAAAACACCTGCAAAGATAGTTTTCAACATTTATGCTTGCAAAACCTTGTGTTTCAAATTTTTCTCTCTCTTCCCCTCATCCCCTTCCCCTAGACAGCAAATAATCCAGTATAGGCTAAACATGTACAATTCTTCTAAACATATTTCCATATTTATCATCATGCACAAGAAAAATCAGATCAGAAAGAAAAGAAAAAGCAAGCAAACAACAACAAAAAGGGAATCACTGCATTGTTGAGAAGAGCCAAGTCCATCACAGCTGATCATTACATAATCTTGTTGTTACTATTTACAATGTTCTTTTGGTTCAGCCTGCTTCATTCAGCATCAGTTCGTGTAAGTCTTTCCAGGATTTTATGAAATCAGCCTGCTCATCTTTTCCTATATTATAGTAATATTCCATAACATTAATATATCAGAACTTATTTAGTCATTTCCCCAACTGATGGACATCTATCTACTCAATTTCCACTTTCCTTATTTCCACTTTTCCTTATTCCACATTTATTATTTTTAAAAACTAACATATAATTAAAATGTTCTTCAGTTTTAATTTTTAATATAGTAAATATTTAAGGACATAAGCAGAGGTATGCTGGAGTCAGGTGGATTAGATATGAGCTGATTATTAAATTTCTAGTGTTAGTTTTTACACCTTGGAAATCAGTTGTAAATTGCAGTTTGATTTTTTGTTTTGTTATGGTTATTGTATAAGCCTAAAAAAGTAGCGAGGAAAATGTCAATAATGCATGTTGAACTCAAAAAGTTTCTGGCAGGCTGTTGGAAGGATCAAATGAGATGACATATATGACACTTTAGATGCTTTAAAACTTTAAAAAGGCTTTTTCCTCCTCTTCTTCCCCACCTCATTCTTTCCTCCTCGTTGTTCTTCCCTCTTCCTCCTTTACCTCCCCCTCCTCCCCCATTGTTGGCAACAAAAGCTTAGTTTTTAAAAGTATTATTAATTATGATAATTTTATATTATTATTAACTAATATACTCAGAGTCCATATTTCAAATAATCTTAATAATTGACTCTTTTGAAGTCTGTTTTTTATTAGCTCTTATTAGTTTGTCATTGTATTTAACTTGAGATATGACTGATGAACAACTTGTACAAGGATCAGAAGTGTTAACTCTACCATTTTCTTGTTGTTCATCTGTGGCTTGAATTATTTTTATATCTTTAATCCATGGCTTCTTTGCAGGAATCATTTTTAGCAACTTGATCATTTTGTGATAACTTTCTAATCATAACTGCTAATGGCAGCCTTGGAAAAGCAGAAGTTTGTAATAATTGTGCGTTCTGTCATCCAGCTGTCCAATGAGATGACAATGAGAGGCTATGTTAGACCCTCTCAACCATGAAACTTCTGGAAAGAATTAGTCCCCTGACCAGATTTCAAATGGACGGAAAAATCCTTCCTCCTTTCTCTAGCGAGTTTATATCCTCTCGTAGCTATCAACTGGTATCCTCAAATGATAGTTGAGACATTCTATCACTAATTGTCCCTGATTGCTCTCTAGGTACATAATTCAGAACAACTGTCCCCCAGATTCATCCATCTCTCTGACTCTATGATTAAAGACTTCCACTCCTATAAGTCCAATACTGAGGTGACTTGAATCTACAACAGCCCAATTCATTTAAATCATCTCCTGATATTGATGATTAAACACTCATTCTTGATGATATTAGAATGGATAGACATTCCCAAATCATATCCTCCACTTTCTCAATGAGGCTTAATAGTCCACATCCCATTAGAATGTGAGCTCTTTGAGGACAGGGACTATCTTTTACATTTTTGTATCCCTAATATGTGGCAAAGTGTCTAGCACATAGTAGGCATTTAATAAATACTTATTGACTCACTGACTAACATATCTCCATACCAATATGCAATCAAAATCCCAAACAAAAGCTCATCTACCACTAACTTTATTAATGCCCATTAAATAAATTTTCCCCACAATAGAACAACTGTTCTGTTAAATAGTGATATGCCCATCACGAGAAATATTTAAGTATAGATTTAATTTAAAGTATAGAGCTCCAAGATCCTATAACTATGATCAATTAATATCTACGTGTCTCTTTCTTACAAATCTGACAATGTATTGCTTCTAGTCTAGAATTCATTCAGTCACACCCCTCTAAAGTATGGGCTCTATTTATAAAGCAGTAAACCTTTTTCTGTGCTAAACTCATAGTTTGCTAAGCAAAGAGTTGTCTTTACTTGAGCAGTACTCATACCTCAGTACTTAAAAAAGCAGGAACCAGCAGAAGCGAGGAATGTAAAGATAGCAGTACATGTTTCCTCCTCTTCTTCATTGACATAACAGTGATAATTTTAATGAATACTTTCTTCCAGAAGAGGTATTGGATGTAGAAAGCAGGAAATAACTTTACAAAAATGAAATTTATCATTGCAATCATGTAGATGGGGTATATACTTGATGGGATTTCCCAGGCAATATCTGACAGGCTGCTATAGCAATAGTTCATTTCTTATTTTTGTCTCTACTTTCTGAAAGTCTATAAGAAATGGGCTTTCATATTAATTAACTAAATGATCATTGAGAGAGATTTTCTTTCTTTGAAAGTCCCCCAAACCCATCAAGAAGAGACTGCCCAAGAAGGAAGTCTTTGCTAGCCTGGCTTCTAAGTTCTATAAGTATAAAAGGGGAAATGTAATACTGTTTCAAATTATTGGGAACCATGAAATAATTTTTGTTTCCATTGATTCTATTCTTAATTATTTGTGACTTCCCTTTCTCATCAATGTCCTCTATATTTATATTTATAAGGACTTGATTCTTCAAAGATCTAATAATCATCAAAAGAGACCAAGATTATGAGATGTTAAATTTAGTGTAAAAATGTAGTCATATCATGTGATCTCTTTGTGAGATATAATTAGATCCTTTCATGAATCAGAAAGGAAGAAATGATATAGAATGAAGAATGATAGAAACACTATGGGATGGAAGTAGAGATGCTTGGAGCTGGAGAAAGAAAAACATGGAGAAGTCATTGGGAGTTAGGAGAGCAGAAGTAAAATCAGGAGTTGTTAGGAGCAAGGCTGCTTAGGCATATTGGACAGGAAGAGGGGCCAAATAGATACTATGTTGTTCAAACTCACTAAGACTCAAAATAGTCATCCTCTATTTTGTTCACTCTTTTAGGCTTCTTCATGCAAACCTGAAGCCTTTCCTTCTGAGCCTAGAGAAAACCCATATATCTTCTTCTATTTTATACATCCAGTTTATCTTTATAAACCATGTTAGTTAATAAATATAAATATAAAAATAGTTAATAAATAAATTTGTAGGAATGCTGTTGGGAGGAGAAAATTGAGGGAAGTGGTGGAAAAGCATACCAGAGTGGAGAAGCACTCTCAGTAGAAGAGAGAAATAGATTCAACATTAAAGTGTTTTTTCAGAAGTGCTGGATGGGGGCTCAGAGCTTTTAAAAAGATAAAGATTATACATCTCAAAGTAAAAAAAAGGAGCATTCTATCACAAAATCTATCAGAAAATTTTTAATTAATATGTTAGTAGTAGGATGAAGGAGTGGAAAATTGAAATGGATGGATAATGCTGCTCATCATAGCATCTCACCACTGCTATATAGCATTATATATGCAATTAAATTTGTGAAACTATGCGCTTTATTATGTATAGCAAAATTATAAGAACTTTGTTAAGCATTTTCTTCATGAATTGCTTAATATTACTATTTCTCACATTCATTTCTTGGCTTTTATTTGCCTTTTCCTGGAGATCCAAGAGTTTGTATGTTTGTGACCCATCTAAGATTAGTTCCACAAGTGAGAAAGAAAAATGGGAAGAAATGCAAAAGGTAAAAAAAATTATTTCTTGGCCTTCTTATCAAGCAGTGAGTTTTCATAGTAGCTTCCAGGTCAATGTTGCTCTAGTTCTTTCTTTGCTATAAAACTCATGTTTCTTACCTTGGAATCAGGCTGGTACCCATCACTGACCTCAACTGCTCTGGTTGCTAGTATTCGTTTAGGCCACTATCACCCAGGTTACCACACTCGTGTTCCTACCATTCTCCATCTTTCTCTCAGCTCTTGGTTCCCAACTGAATGGAGAGACTGGAAGAGGAATATTTCTAATTTTAAGAGAAGACTAGAGAAACAAAACATCTCATGCAACACATCTGTGTTAGGAGTTCCTTGTGACTGTCTTCTCATGCTATATGTGGTCCAAGTTTGTACTTAAATCTCCCTTGGGCCGGGGGGAAAATAACATAGTTCAAATATATGAGAAGGAAATATATTAGCACTGGTTATATCATATTTCCATAGATAGGAAATATATAGTTACTAATTTGAGAGTCAATTTTGAATCAGCTATCTGTATGCAATTAGACTATCAGCTTATTTGAGCAAAGATCAAAAATAATTCCAAATAAAAGAATAAAAATAGAAGGATATGGTATGCAATGGAAGCAAACTTAGCCTTACCTATTTAAACACATCACTGCTGCCAAAAATGTGAAATGGATAAAAGAACAAATATGGGCAAAAATAATTACCATTGTATAAGGAAGCAATCCAAATCAATTTCCAAACTGAAGTTTAACAAAAAAAAGCCTAAAATCTACCTCTGCCAGTAAACTTGTGATTTTCTTGCCAAGCAGAGAGATATGGCAGCCAAGGGCAATACTGGTAAACTTACTTGTAAAATCTTACAGAGAAGGATAGTGGAAGATTATGAGCAGTATCACCCCAAAAAAACAAGAATGAGTGGAGGGAAAAACATGTTTACAGAAAGCTTGGCAAGAATGCCAACTAAATCAAGTCATCCTGAGAGCATTTGAGGATGAAACTGGAAGAACAATAAATAGATGAAAAGTGAAAAATATCTGTAACCATTTTTACAACAACTCCTTTTCACTGTCAGTGATGACATAGGTCACTACATTTGAACTCTAAAATCACAGAATTGTATGCACTTTGTAAGGAAATAGAAATAGCATTGAAAAAAACAAACATGGGGATAGGAGTTAGACTATAAGAAGTATATACATAATATATACACACTGTAAGGGATAGAATTTTGAGAATGTTAAAGGGATCAATTCTTAAAGTATCTGGAAAAAGAGACAAAATCAAGAGATTTTGAAAAAATCTTGATTTTTCTACTTAGAAAAATGAGGCAACGGAGAGGCAATTAACTAATGACTTGTATCCCTATTTTTCATCTCTGTAGAATTCCTATGAGTCCACTATACATATTAAGAGCATCCTTCATGAAGATTAGAGAGGAGAATAGGGAGGTTTTTGCAAATGCTACTGTGGCAGATTACATTTTACATTAATAAAATTGACTCAAAGGTATATCTAAGATCCCATTTTTGCTGATTATTTAAGAAAATGATTAAATATTATAAACCACTGTCTTAAACATTCTCCTGCCACAAGATATTTTCTATGCATGTCAAAATCAGATGAGAATCTGAAAAAATGCAACAAAAGAGATAACTTTGCTTGATGATTCTCTGACTATTGAGTCAATCTAGGCATAAAGACAAGATTCAATGTAATTATCAAAGTAAGCAGGACATCTTTCTCTTTTTTCTCTTATTGACATAACCTACTCACTCCTTATAGGACCTATGATATTCACTTCTAGTCTGATGTCATATAAGAAAATGCAGCTGCCTAAATTCTAATCAGTGCTTTAGCAACCATTCCCCTTATCATTTAAATTCAATTTCTTAATCTGACTCTTGGGTTTTTTCTACAACACTGACCCATATACTGAGGCAGGCTTTGGTAGACTTTTACATAACATGGAGTGGAAAGAGTGATGGATCTGGGGTCAGGAAGACATGAATCTCAATCTTGCCTTAGATCCTAACTAACTTTGTATCCCTGGGTGATCACTCAACTTATCTTATCCATAGTTTCCTCATCTGTAAAATGGGAATAAAATAGCATCTATTTCACAGTTATTGTGAGGATCAAATAAGTAATTGTGTAAAATGTTTTGCAAACTTTAAAGTGCTATGTTATCTATTATATATGTGTTTATAACATGCATGATATATTGTGGCTATTATTAAGAAAATAAGAGGTCATGAAACATCCTTTCTACTTTGTATAGTCCTAGGAAGGTCATGCTTAGCCTCTATTTTTTTTTTACCTTTTTCCTTTTTTCCCTTCTTTTTCTGACTGTCTTCTCCTGTTCTAATCCTATAAAAACCTTCTCTTAGAAAAAGAACCCAATGTCAGTCATTTGAACCTGTGTATATTTAATTCATTATAGTTGTTCTCTCAGGGGTATTTTCTTTTTAAAGTATTTAATTGAAAAATGAAAGACTTTGAGATTTCTCTCTCTCCCTCCCCCTTTCCCTGCTCTCTTTCTCTCCCCCTCAGCCTTTTTTTCCCTTTCTCTCCCTTTCTCCCATCTCTGTTTATATATCTTTCCTAGATCTGTGATTCCACAGGTAAGATTCCCAGGCAAGATACTCCCTCCATGAGTGTAGATAGCAAAGTACGGTGTTACTCAAAATCTTAGAGAGGTGTCTGGAGCTAAATGAGAAATCGAGTGACTCCCCCAGTGTTCCACAGCCAGTATGCATCAGAGGCTAGACCTGAACCCATATCTTCATGACTCTGAAGCAAAGTCTCTCTTCTTTACACCTGGGCAAATGTTATTATATAGATAGAAGGTATAAGGGGCTAGACACCTTACTATGCCCCTTAAAACATCTCAAGGCAAGCCACAATAGAAGTAAATTAGAAGGCACAATTTTTCATTATCAATACTCCTGAGTTCCACCTGGAAATCAAATTTCTTTTCCATCTTTCCCTATTTTCAGCAAATAACTGTAAATACTTTGCCCTCCTAAGTATGACATTTAAAAAGTTATAGAGACATAGTTTCTGGGTAATCATTTTATTAATAATGTTAGCATTTTATTAATAAAAGGTCAAAATGCCAAAGACTCCTCATGGTAGTGGGCTCAGTTTATATTTCTTTGGAAGAATGGGTGTTCCTGAGGGATAGCAAACAACTCTGATTAGTCAACAATTAATGATAAAATGAATATTATAATGAGAAGTGGGTTATACTCCAATGAGGGTCTTGAAGTACATAACACTGAACACCTAAAGCTTGGTCAAAAAACTTATCAATATATATATCAAAGAGGGAACCTACTTCTATCCCTGACTTGTCTGACCAAACACAATGAGCAGACAATTCCCCTAACCTTAGAATTTCTTTTAATGTCTTTAATTAGATCTTAGCCATACTAGCTGGATAAGTCTTTGAAAAAGATTTCCCAGAATGATTGGTTTCTGGATGAGAAGGTAGAAAAGGGGAAAATCTTGGTTCTGATTCAATAATTGGTTATTAATACAAAAGAGAAATTATCATTTCTCTCATGAGTAATGACCAATCAGCAAGTAGACTCAACGATGCTCAGATTTTGCTTAACTATTGAAACAGCCAAATGCTCATGGTTTGAGAGCAAATATTACTATTTGATCATCCTATTATTATAGCCTGTTCCATTTTAAAAGTCTTTACCTCCCTCTCTGACTTGACATACCCTTGTGTGTGCTTGGGTTTCAGCTCCTTGTAGAGAAAAGGAAAACCAGATTTGAAGTTATCCTTCAGTGGCTTCCAACATGGAAGATTTTAGACTATAACCATAAGCACCAAATACAGTAGAACTGACCTTTATCCTTAAAATCCTGTCTGCTGCTGAGGAATAAAAGCCTACAACTTACAATCCACGTTATTGGAAAGGATTAGGCTTCTGAGATTCATTCTCTCTCTTCCCCTATCATTTATTTACTCTCCTCCTCCATCTACTCCTCCCTCATCTCCCCTCCCCTGTTCTGTTATGCCCCTCCATGGAAAGTAACTATTATATCTTTTGTTCAGAGAGATTGGATATAAAATGTTACTCATTCTAGATGTTTTGCATTTAAATAGAAATTAAAATCAGAAACCAAAGGTTTTGATATTAATAATGATGTTATCCACTTTTAATTGTAGCCTTCTGGGGGCAGGGCAGATCAAGGGGAAAAATAAAGTAAAAACTTACAAGGAATCAAAGAAAAGTTGAGCAGCTTTGAAAACAATGTATAGTATTTATTATATAGATTTTCTTGAAATGGAAACTTATTGTTTTAGATTGAATCTTTCATATCCTGCTATATGCATGGAAATGTTCTTTTTTTTCTTTTCACATTTTATATTTGTTTTAAAATGAATGTAAAATTTACAAAAAAATAAGTATGATGACAAATTCAAATTCAAAGTTCAACTCAAGCTTAACTTCAATCTGTGAGTATACAAACCCATTCACATACACAAATGCATATGTGTTTTATTAGAACATGGGAAAAGAAAGCACAAAAATAAAGAAGTTATGAAGCAAAGCTTCCATTTCCTAAAGTTATAATAGGAAGGAAAATGTGGGAATCCCTTTCAGCAAAGTAGGAGACTTCCTGAAGTAGATAGTAGACAGAGAGTGATGAGAGGGTTCACCTGTGAAGTTCAGCTTCCTTTCCATTCTAGGATGCTGGGGTCTCAGTTCTGTAATACCAAAAACTCTACTCCTCATCTACAAAGTGAGGGTTCCCCTTCAAAACAAAAAAAGTTGCAGCTAAATGAAATACTACATAGAACACTAGAGTCAGAGGTAGGAATACCTAGGTTGACATCCTGCCTTAAATACTTATTAATGGCTTAATCTTTGACAAGTCATTAAATGCTCTCAGCTTCAAATTGCTCCATTGTAAAATGGAGATGATCACAGCTGCTATGTCATAGAGTTGCTGTGGGGATCAAATGAGATGATATTTATAAAGGTACTTTGTAAACTTTAAAGAGCTTTAAAATTGCTAGGTCTTAGGGTGATAACTTCAGCTTTCCTGTTTGGGGAAGGAAACAAGAATTTATTAAGCACTTACTATAGATTAGACATCGTACTAAGAACAAAAGATTCAGATATAGGAGGCTTGACATTAGCCATGGCCAGATTAAAAAAAAAATTTCCTTTTTTCAGGAAGTTTTGCTTCCCTACTTTCCCAGATTCTGAAATGACTACAACCTTCTCAGACAATTTTCTGTGGCTGTTTCGACCAAGGTTGTTTTGTGACTTGAGATCCTTCTTCTTTTGAGGGTGAATAAGCCACCAAAAAGGGCCCAGAACTCATATATATACTTTGGGGAGAAAAGGAGTTACTGAGAAGTCATCTAAGGATGGGGCTATTCAATAGCAAAGCTTCTCTGGACTTGTGTACACTAGGATTCCTAACTTCAGGGCTATGACATGGCAGAAGATCAGTAGTCCACAGAGAGGGGAAAAAATAGATATTTGACCTCTGGGTATGAAAAAGGAAAGGAAAAGAAACCACTATGATCAGATAATATAGATAAGGGTTGGCTGAAGGGAATGTGAGAGTAACCAGATCCAACCTCTTAACACTAAGGTTTGACCTAGGATGAATCCTTTAGTATCTAATGCCCAGCACAGTTTTGGAAAGGCTAAGAAAGAATTATTGAACTCTTGAAGGAGTTTTGGTCTTTATACCTGTTTCCTGCTCCAAATTAGGATGGTGTTAGAGGGAGGGACTTGGATTGGATCATTGTGAAGAAATATAGGCTTTTCACCAAACTCTCAGAGGTAAAGCCTAGAAAGATGAATGAAAACTTATCATTTGATCCAATGAATAGTTATGACTCTTAATTATGTGGGTTTTTTGTGCCCCAGGGGTCTCTCAGAATTTTAGAGATTGTTTCCATTTGGGATACATAAGGTGGCTCTGTGACTACAGGAATCTCCTTTCCCCAAGCCCAGTTGCATAGAAAGTACTGGATCATTGTCCAAGAATTCTAAACATGGAAATCCCCAGATCTCCAAGGGAATCATGTATAGAGTTTTTGGGGTATATCTATGAATTTGAAGGAAAAAAATCACATCTTTATTTTTTTGAAATTCTAAAATAATGTTTTTTCCAATTACACATAAAAACAATTTTTAACATTCATTTTTTAAAATTTTTTTTAAAATTTTATTTTTTTTATTTTATTTGCATACCATATGTGTGGGTAATTCTTCAACAATAACCCTTACATAGCTTTCCGTTACAAATTTTTCCCCCAACTCCCCACCCCTCCCCTAGATGGCAGGATATCCACTACATTAACATTCATTTTTTTAAAAATCAAATTTTAGATGCCAATTTTCCCCCTCTCCTCTAGTAATAAGAAATTTGATATAAGTTATATATGTAGAAACATGCAAAACACATTTCTATATTAGTCATGTGAAAAAAGAAACAGAAGGAAACACACACACACAATAAAGTGAAAATGGTATGCTTTGATATATATTCAGATTCCATCAGTTCTTTCTCTGAATGTGGATAGCATTTTCCACTATGAGTCACAAAAGCTGTCATTAATAGTTGATCATTGCACAATATGACTGTTACTGTGTGTGAAGTTCTTCTGGTTCTATTCACTTCATTTTGCATCAGTTCATATAAATCTTTCCAAGTTTTTCTGAAATCTACCTACTCATCATTTCTTATCAGCACTATAGAACTCCTTTACATTTATATACCACCACTTGTTCCCCAATTGATGGGTATCCCCTCAATTTCCAATTCTTTTCTATCACCAAAAGAGCTGCTAAAGATATTTTTGTACAAGAAGTTCTTTTCCATTTTTAATACTCTCTTTGGGATGTAGACTTAGTAGTAGGAATAGTTCCAAATTGCTCTCCAGAATGGTTGGATTAGTCTAAACTCCACCAACAATGCATTAGTGTTTCAGTTTTCCATATCCTCTCCCACATCTTTATTTTTTACTAACCTTTGTTTTCCATTTTATTTTCGATATTTTGTTTTAGATATTAAAAAAAAATTATTCTGAGGTGTCCAGCGGCTTCAACAGACTGATTATTCATGATTATCCTCCAAAAGTGAAGAGCTCATTTTGTACAGGAAGACTTTCCTGATCTTCCTTAATTATTGTGCCTTCCCTCTGTTGATAAGCTTTATTTTAGCCTGTTTGTAACTTGTTTGTACATGGTTGCTTGCATATTGCCTTCCTCATTAGATTGAGTTCCTCAAGAGAGGGGGCTGTTTTTTTTTTTACCTTTTTTGTTTCCCTAGCATTTATCACCATACCTGGAATATAAGTAAGAACTTAAATGTTTATTGACTGACTCAGGGTTAAAAAATGAAATGAGATTAGGCAGAGAAGTCACAGGGTCTCCTGAGGACTAAGGAACATTTGACCTACTAGAATCTTGCAAAAAACATAACTCCATATGGATTAGATTTGGAAACATCTCCTAAAACTTAAGAAATAAAGAAAAAATCTATTACATAGTTTGTAAAGGAAGTCAGTCTTGACTCAATAAACCAGAAGTTTAAAGGGGTGGTCTATTGTATAGTAAAGCCCCTCACTATTTCACAAATCACTTCTCCCCACCTAATACTTCACATTATAAATGAAGAAAGCATATAACAGGAATTTTATTATAGTTTCTATCCCCCTTCTGCACCTCCTTCTACATACGAGGGTTAGACAGAGTACTACTATATAATTTTAAATTGGCTCCAAGGTGTGTTGATATTGACCAATAACAACCTCAGGAGCATGCGCTCTCCAGGACAGATTTATCTTTAGCATCTTTTCTCTTTCCTCTGAAATACGAATGTAGTGTCTTAATGATCCTAGACAGGGCATGGGACAGACAGAGGGAATTGTTAGATCTACTAGAAATGTTAGGATTTTTTTCTGTATATCCTTATCATCCGGAAGCGACCCTGCCTCACTTAGTAAAGGAGGAGCAGGAACCAGTCTCACTTTATGCTAATTTATTTGTTCTCTCTGTCCTACTTTGGTGGAGAGAGACTGAGTACATATTTGTGTTTCAGATTAAAAGTAGATTCCAAGGTAGGGACAGAGGTCATTGCATAATCTTATACAAATTTTATACAAATCTTATACAAATTTTGTCCCAGAGACAGAAAGACATCCTATTTAGCTATCTAATCTTCCCCTCCAAGAGAAGAACAGAGTGGCTAACTTCATTAGTCCTTAGACTTAGGGGAAGATTAGATAGCTAAATAGGATGGCTTTCTGTCTCTGTCCCTATTTCTGTTCCTTCCCCTGATCTTTCTGTCTTTCTCTGTCTCTCTTCCTTGTTCAAACCATCACCAATCCCTTAGCAGTCATAAATTAACCTGAGTTAATTTTCTTGAGCTGCCAACCCAACCCAACCCAACCCATTCAAAACTTTGCTTCCTGAACTGCCAACCCAACCTATTCAACACTCTGTTGAATGCACATCCTGTCTACAGTTTTTGCTCTAGTCTTGTCTATGTTAGTAATTGAGAATTTTGGCAGAAAATGAGATAGCTTGGGGACACAGTCTTCAATACCATAAAGCTGGAAATTATAATTGCTATTTTCACAATCATTTCTGAGCTCAAATGTTGCTAAAATAATATTATATAAGCTTTAAGCTTAAACTTCAGTAAACTTAAAACTAT
The DNA here is from genome assembly GCA_023553655.1 of Myrmecobius fasciatus. Taxonomy (NCBI): domain Eukaryota; kingdom Metazoa; phylum Chordata; class Mammalia; order Dasyuromorphia; family Myrmecobiidae; genus Myrmecobius; species Myrmecobius fasciatus. Next base: position 158,610 of record JAJPUD010003242.1, on the reverse strand, counting down.
TGTAAGCAAATGTTGGAGGGGATGTGAAAAAAGGAACACAAACTAATCCAGTCATTCTGGAGAATGATTTGGAATTAAAAGGCTATAAAATTGGCCATACTCTTTAACCTAGTAATACCACACTAGACCTATGTCCCAAAGAGATCAAAGGAAAAAAAGAACATATACATATAAAAATATTTATAGCAACTCTTTCTCTGATAACAAAAATTGGAAATTGAGTGAGGAGATGCCTATCAATTAAGTGAAGCCTGAACAAATTATATAATTGTGACGGAAGAGTGTGCTATAAAAATGATGAGGGGAATAGTTTCAGAAAAATCTGGGAAGATTTATATGAACTGATACAAAGTGAAATGAGCAGAACCAGAAGAACATTATACACAGTAACAGCAATATTTTAGACAATCCTGTCTTGATTTCACATTGATTGGTTAGAAATGTGTTTTTGTTAATTTAGGGGAGCAGCTTGTCTTAGGTTACTTTGTTATTATGACAACCCAGAGGTAAAAGAAAGAAAGAAGTAGTGAGGTCCTGGCATTTTCTCAATCACTTTCCTTGCTATTCTTCCTTCCTCCCTTCATTTCTCAACTTGCCTGCCACTGCTGGATGCCTCTTCACTCTCTAGTCTAATCTTCAGAGAACATGTTTAGAAGATAAATACCTTGGCTTGGCACCTTCTGGCATCATGAAATCTCTTCACCTAGGTATTTTCCATCCTACCCACACCTTGAACTTCTTGATCTGAAAACTATAATCAAATGCAAGTTACCATTGCTCTTGGATGGAATGTGTCAATTGAGTGCCTGATGAGTATATATTGCTCCACTCAGCATCTTTGCATTTTTCCAGACTCTAACTCCTACTTCTTGGTCACCCCTCCCCTATATGAGCAGTTTCCTTATTAGAATGTAAGTTCTTTAAAGGCAGGGACTATCTTGCTTATGTATTTGTATTCCCAATGCTGATCATGGTGCTTGGTACATAATAATTACTAAATAATTGCTTTTTATTCATTCCTTCCTGTGGAAGTTCAGAAGACAAAACTCATTCAATTATACAATTAAACCTAATTCTGACAAAAAGGAAATTTAGGGCACAAACTGGGACACAAAGTGAAGTGTGAATGCTACACCTTAGATGTGAAAGGACATAGATTCAGAAGACCTTTGTTCTTTTGTCTACCTTAATGTGGAGCCTTGGAAAGCTCAGCTTTCTTTTCTAGGCCTGTTTCCTCATCTAAAAAATAATTACTGGGTTAATAGCCCTCTCAGGTTGCAAATTCTATGATTCCCCTGTATTAGGATTTTTTTTAATAGAGACAAGTTCTTAAGTCCAAAGTCTAAGACCTCATTTCTCCTGGATTGTCAGACTTTGTTCCTTTTTCCTCTCTTTTATTTTTGTGTCTTAACTTCCCCCTGCTGTCCTTCCTGTTTTTATTATATGCTAAGATACCTGGCACTAGAACACATACAACATAATACAAAAAAATTTAAGTTAAAATACATTTTAAGGGATGACACATTGTAGAAGGATGACTTTAATAGATTTCTTCCCCTGCCCCCAGTACCTGGAAAGTCAATCATTTGAAAGAGGAGAAGAGTATAAGATGATGCAGAAACTTTTGGTGTTGGGATCAATGGAAGACGACAGAGACAGTTTAACATAAGGAAAAGCCCACATTGACCTGGGAGTAAAGAGACCTGGGGTCAGGGGGCAGCTAGGTGGTGCAGTGGATAGAGCAGCAGCCCTGAAGTCAGGAGAACCTGAGTTCAAATCTAGTCTCAGACACTTAACACTCCCTAGCTGTGTGACTCTGGGCAAGTCACTTAACCTCAATTGCCTTAGCAAAAGGCGAGAGAGAGAGAGAGAGAGAGAGAGAGAGAGAGAGAGAGAGAGAGAG
>JAJPUD010003242.1:19069-156697 GCA_023553655.1 Myrmecobius fasciatus | reverse complement strand
GAGAGAGAGAGAGAGAGAGAGAGAGAGAGAGAGAGAGAGAGAGAGAGAGAGGGAGAGCGAGCTGGGGTCCAATCCAGGGACTTGAGCACATTAAGCCACTTCATAATTCAGTTTCAGAATTTGCAAAGCTAAGTTCCTTCTCTTGTGTTGATTCTGCCAGCAATAATGATTAACCATCTTAAAAATCCCACTTATAAAAATCATGTAAAAATGTTTGTTTTCAGGAATTCAGTTTACATGTAACTTTAAGGAATACAGTGCCTGTATTTTGTAAATCAAGGTCCAACTGTAATCTGATTCACTAAAAAATAAAACAATTGTGATTGAATGTTTCCAGTTCTATTCACAACCTAAGGATTTCAGATTAGTGAAATTTAATAAAGATCTAATGCATGTCAGCTCCTGAAATAATTGTTCTTTCCACTTGTTTATTCCTGGGAGTCTTATCTGCCTACACTGCAAATAAAACAGGTCTTAATAGTAATATCTGCTGTAATACAGGTATGATAGCTACTTTCCAGCAGTTGGATACTAAGAGAGAAACAATAACTAGTATTTTTTGGATCAGATAGCCTCATTCTCTAACCCCCCAAAAAGCTTTCCCTAAAAGGATCTAAAAGGACTAAAGGATAGTTAAGAGAATACCCTTTTCCTATATCTCACTGTTCTTGGAATGGGACCCTGTACTTTACTAGATCAGGAAGGCTCAGATAGCCTCATGCTTTTGGAAGAAGCAGAGTTTGATTATGCCATTGGTCGAATTGAAAGCTTTCAAACATGAAAACCTATGATAACTGGTCTTCCCCCAATCCTCAAGATTTTTAGGGAACAAAGGGATCAGAAATGCCAAGCTGAATACTTTGGCTCTCATTTTGCACACTGGGGCTGAGAGAGTTTGGTGGGATATATGGTTGAAACCTCAAATTGAATGATTTGAGGTTTTTGTTGAAAAAAACCCAAAACTATTAATAAAGCATTAAAAATACACAGAGAAAAATAAAACGAGGCCAAGGAAATATAAACAGGGAAATTTTATTAACACTTTGATCAATATACAACTTTAGAAAATTAAAACTAAATGCAAGAAATGACAAAAGGAATGGTTTCAGAGAAACCTGGGAAGACTTATATGAATGGACACAGAGTAAAGTGAGCAGAGCCAAGAGAACATATAATGATAATGTTGTAAAGACATTCACGATTAAAAGTCTTAAGAATGTCAATGCTTTTAGATTTAGATTTAGAGGATTGAAGATACGGACTGATGCCTGTTACCTACTTCTGGACAGAGAAGTGATAGACACCAGGTGAAGAATGACATATATTTTAAAAAATTATTTCTAATAATTTGTTGTTCTTGACTATGCAGATTTAAGAGTTTTTATTTTATTTCTTTTTCCTTTTCAGTAGGAGAAGGGGAAGTGGGGGAAGAAAAAAATTAATTTAAAATTAACTCAAAATTTTAAAAACCAAACAAAAATTTAAAAATCAGAAGCCAAAATTTCAAATAATGTGGCAATATATTTAGTTCTAATTTGTTATTTATATTTTTCAAATGTCTGTGTATATTGAAGACTTCAGTATTGATGATAAAAAAAAGAAAATTTACTATTTAAATCCTTTGTTTAAATGCCTATATGACTCTGAACAAGTAATTTAAATTCCCTGAGCCTATTTTTTCATCTATAAAATGCAGATAATATTAGCCCATAATTCACAGGGTTGTTGTGAGGAGGAAGAGGAAGAGGAGGAAAAGGACGAGAAGGAAGAGAAGGATAAAGGGGAGGAAGAGGGGGAAGAAGAATAGGAAGAGGAAGACAAGGGGAAGGAAAAGAAGGAGGAGGAAGGAGAGGAAGAGGGGGAGGAGGGAGGTAGAGGGGGAGGAAGAGGGGAGGAGGAGGAGGAAAAAGAGGAGGAGGAAGGAGAGGGAAAGGGAGAGGAGGAGGAGGGAAGGAAGAGGGGGAGGAAGTAGAGCAGGAGGAGGAGGAGGAAGAGGAAGGAGAGGACAAAGGGAAGTAAAAGACAGAGAAGGAGGAAGAAGGGAGAAGGAAAGAAAGAGGAGGAGGGGGAAGAGGAAGAGGAGGGGGGATGAGTAAGAAGAGGAGGAGGAAAAGGAGAGGGAGGAAGAAAGGGAGGAAAAGGGAGAAAAAGGGGGAAGATGAGGAAGAAGAAGAAGAAGGGGAAGATGAGGTGGAGGACAAGAAAGAGGAAGAGAAGAGAAAGGGGAGGGAGAGAAATACATCTGTGAAAAGGAAATACAGGAGGGTCTGAAATACAGCTAGTCATCTTTAGCTATGTCTGGTACAACTAAATGCCACTTCCTGAGAATTATGACCCATGAAAAACAGGCAATAGCAGTGTTCCTTAGACAGCTGATGGATACCCTTGGCTCAGATCAGTGGGTTTTAGGGGCTCTATTGGACAAGTATGTGGGGGTTATCACTGAGTCATTTAAGACCCATAGCAGACAGTACTACCACATAGATTAAAAGTACATTCAGCTCTTTTAGTCAAGGAAAAGAGAGGGAAATGTGTGTCCAAGTTTATTTTCATGTATGTTGCTTGTTCCAAATGAAAAACACACTTGTCTTAGAATTAAAGCAATTTGTTAAGTTGTTGAAAAATTTGCATAACTCTGTGGCATTCCTATTTCTTTGGGGGGGTGAGGGTGGGATGGGAGGAAAGGCAGTGTATCTGGGTGGAGGGGAGAGATGGCAATGGACATCTCATCTCAGCTACCCTGCCAAGATATGGGTTACCACAGGAATGTGGCATGGGCAGGGACTCTGGGACACTGACTTTGGGGGAGAGAACTGGAAGTCCTGAAGTTCCCTGAATAAAGTAAGGTCTTGTTCTATTGCCTTCAGACGTGTACCCTGGGCCCTGGACCTCCCAGTGTACACTCTAAGCTGTGCAGAAGGTCCAAGTGTCCTCACCACTCCCAGAGTGGGACGTGCCTTCTTCCTCGGCCTCTGCCTCTCTTCTTTAAAGGAGACACTCTGTGCAAGGCTTTCAGAGAGATGGCAAAGCCAGATATATCTGGCTTTAATCAGGAATATAGCCAAGGTCTATAAGAAATTTGCTGGACTGTGTTCAAGCCCCTGCTTTCTTGGACAGGAATAGATGGGTTTATCTGACTGTGGGATGTGAGAATTAGTTGCTTACCAAAGTCAGTGAATGTTCTGGTATCACTGTGTCTTATATGAAGCATATAGAATTGAGAAATACAGGTCAGTAACAGGAATCTTCTTCTTTTCCTGTACCCTAACCCCCCTCCCAAAGAGCTGGCTCAAATTCTTCTAGAGAAATCATGTGGCAAAAGTGAAAATGGTCCTGGACCTGGTATCAGATTATTTTAGATTCAAATCTCAACTATCTGATTGTGGCAAAGTCACAACCTCTCCAAATATCTTTAAACATCTTTTGTGAACATCTTTTTGCATCCTTAAAATGGGGATGGCATAAGCTGCACTACCCACCACACAAGTATTAGAAGTAAGTGCTGTATAAGCCTAAAGCACTATATAAATATGAATTATTACTATAATAATACATAGCCATTGAAGCACTCCCTCTTTCAGACTTCCCAGAATGAAAAAGGGATTGGTATTCTTAGAATATTCTGAGTTAGATAAAACTTTTAACTACCATTTCTTTTCCCTCCATCTTTTTTAAAGATTATAACACTTTGAATTTCATTCCTATTGAAGGGCAAATGACATCATGGACTATAAAGAGTTGTTGGGATTAGACCCCTGTGGTTCCATTTCTATAGGGAGATTATTCTACTGTTATTGGTCACCTTTTCCTACAACTTATCATCTTAGAGAGCTCTCAGTTTCTTAGAAGCAGATTTTGAACCCTGGTCTTGTTCATCTCAAAGTCAATTCCGCATCCACTGTGCTATATTGCCTCTAATCTTATAAAGTTTCCCCAAATGTAGCAAAACTTGAAGACACTTCCAAATTCACCTATTCCACACCAATCTTAAGCCTTAAACCTATAAAATATGTAACAAGTGTCTTTGTTATTGCTGTTTAGTTGTTTCAGTTGCATCTCACTCCCAATGTCCACATTTATGGTTTTCTTGGCAAAGATTTTAGAGTGGTTTGCCATTTCTTTCTCCAGGTACCAATTATAGTGTATTTAATTCATTCAATTGAGTTTTCCCCACTTAGGGAAAAAATTAATCAATATGAATTAAAAAACCCACATTGGGGAACCTTTATACAATGCTAATATCAGGAAAGTATAACATATGTAAGGAAGACAGGACTAACTTCATATAGTTAAGAGATAGTGTGATATGTATAGGAGAAAGATTCCTTCCCTGACTTTGAAGTCAGAAGTCCTGGATTCCCTATCACCTCCCAAATAAAATGTAAAATCTTATTGACATTCCAAGCCCTTTATAACCTAATCCTCTCCTATCTTTCTAGTATTTTTGTACCTTACAACCTACCATGTACTCTTCAATTCAGTAATGATGGCTTCCTGGCTGTTCCACATCTTCTTTGTTTATCCCTCATGAAGAAAACTCTCCTTCAACTCTGCTATTGACTTCTCTGGCTTCCTTTAAGTTTCAATCAAAATCTTGTTTTTTACAGGAAACCTTTCCCCAACTTCTCCCTAATTCTAATGCCTTCCCACTTAATTAACTATCCTGTATATAGCATATTTATATATATATACATATATATATATATTTGTGTTCATGTTTTATCCTCCCATTGGATTGTAAGCTCCCTGAGGGCAGGGAATGTCTTTTGTTTCTTTTTTGTATCCCTCGCACATAGTAGGTGCTTAATAAATATTTTTGATTGATTCATTGTTTCTGTGAGGGAAGGAGAATTCTGCATTATTCATTTATATTTCTTCTGTGGTATCTAGCACAATACCTTGCAGCTGCAATGAATACATTTATGTTATAGGCCACATATATTAAGAGAGGTTTTAAGAACCTGGAGTTAAATTTTGGAGAACAAATTTTTTTTTGACTGAAGAGATGTGCATATTTATGTAATAATGAGCAGCATTATGATAGTATTAATATTTGTTGGAATATTAAATGCTGGTATTACAAAGGCAATACACAATTCCACTGGGTCCCATTGAAGGAAATTGCCTATATATATTATGATCACAAGCCCAGACAAACTGTATAGGGATTTGGTAACTTGCATATTTATATGTATGACTGCTCTGAGATTTTGGAAGAAAAGATCAGCTGCATCCTTAATAAGCTAAGAATCCTTAGCAGGCCCTGGCAGGGTTGCATTGCTGATAAAATATATGATGGAGTCCTAATAGTCAAAGAGTGAATAAATGACTCCAAATAACTTTTCATTAGAGAGTAGAAGGGTTTTTTGAGAAATTAACAAAATTAATCTTGCATACATTTGTCAGAGTTGTCTTCTATTTAAACTCATATACTATATCAAGCCAGTTTGTCAGGGTTATATGAAAGTAAGATGGCAGAAGGAAGCCAGGAAGTTGCCTGCTCCCCAGTTTTCTTTAAATTATCAGGCCTCTGAACAAATTCTGTAGTGACAGAACCTGCAAAGAGATGGAGTGAAACTATTTCTAGCCTAAGATAGTTTGAAAGGACTTTAGGAAAAGCACTGCCCAGAATAAACAGCATCCAGGCAAGTCAGTGAAAGGGTTTTAGTCATAGCAACAATCAACAACTGAGATCCCTTGGTCCTGGATCAATAGGAAAATAGCACAGCAGAGCAGTAGTGGAATCTCCAGCACCACTACAGAATGCAAATTGTTAGCCCTAGAAATCAGAGAATGACAAGCCAACTAGGTGGGGATACTCCAGTGCGGTGAGGAAATTACCAAATACCTGAGGCACTAGAACTCAAAGCCAGTGACTCTATCCAAGAATGTTGGGGCAATGCCCCCAAATCCCAAGAACAGAACTCAACTTTAAAAGTTATAAAAATGGGGGGGGGGCAGCTAGGTGGCACAGTGGATAGAACACCAGTTCTGAAGTCAGGACGACCTGAGTTCAAATCTGGTCTCAGACACTTAACATTCCCTAGCTGTGTGACCCTGGGCAAGTCACTTAACCCCAATTGCCTCAACAAAAAGCAAAAAAAAAAAATTATAAAATAGGGAAAAATGATCAAGATACAAAAAAAAGAATTTTGACCATAGAAAATTATTATAGTGACAGGAAAAATCAAAATACCAACTCAGAAGAGGAAAAATGCCTACATCCATAATCTCAAAGGGTGATATGAATTAGTCTCAATCTCAAAAAACCTTCTTGGAAGGATTTAAAAAGTTAAATAAAAGAGGTAGCAGGAAAAATTGGGAAAGAAATGAGAGGCATACAAGAGAGAGTCAACAGCTTGTAAAAGGAAGGGAAAAAATCCACTGAAGAAAATAATCTCTTAAAAAGTAAAATTAATCAAATGGAAAGGGATATACAAAAGCTAATTGAAAAAAATCATACATTAAAAACTGGAATTGGGCAAATGGAAGCTAATGACTATATGAAATATCAAGAAGTAGTACAACAAAATAAAAAATAATGAAAAAAGAGAAGAAAATGTAAAATACCTCATTGTAAAAATGACTAACTTGTAAAATATATCCAGGAGAGATAATTTAAGAATTATTATATTACCTGAAAGCCATGATTTAAAAAAAGAGCCTGGATAGCATCTTTCAAGAAATCATCAGGGAAAATTGCCATGATATCCTGAGCCAGAGAGTAAAATAGTCATTAAAAGCATCCACCAACCATATCTTGAAAGAAATCCCAGAATGGAAACTGTAATTAATATTGGAAAGAATATTGTAGCTAAATTCCAGAATTATCAGGTCAAGAAGAAAATATTGTAGAAAATCAGAAACAATTCAAATATCAATAAGCCACAATCAAGATAAACCAGAACATAGCAGTTAACTACATTAAAGAACCAGAGGGTCTTGAATATGATATTCTACAAGGCAAAGGACCTTGAGTTACAACCAAAAATCAGTTATCCAGTGTAGAGGGCTACAGTGTGGGGAACCCTGGGCGAGGTATAAGACCCTTTAGTTCAGTAAAAGGAACCTTGGTGACAGTGTCTGGTTTGGCTTCTCATTCCCCTCTAAGGGCTCTTGGCTTTCTTGAGAAGTCAGGGGGCATGACAACCTGTGTTGTAATTAAGAGTTATACTAAGTGGCAAAGAGACATCTACACACAATAGCAAATTGTTTATGTAGTCCTGCATGCACAGTATATAGTTAGTAGATGTTCAGTGTGCTATAGTTATGTATGGGTATTAGGGTATATAAGGCTGAGAGAATTTGGAATAAATGGATTCCTGTTTGACCATTCATGTAAGTCCTATCTCTTCACTCCTCTCCTAAGATCAAGGTCTCAGGATGGTACTGAGATACTACAGTGAACAGACATTACAATTCAGCACAATTGAGCATAATTTTTCAGGGGAAAAGATGGATATTTGATGAAATAGGGAACTTTTAATCATTTCTGATAAAAGGACTAGAGCTAAACAGAAAATTTGTTCTTCAAATACAAGACTCAAGAGAACCATAGAAAGGTAAACAGAAAAGAAAAAAAAAGTCACTTAAAGGTTAAACTGTTTACATACCTATATGGGAAGATGATATTTATGACTCTTTAGAACTGTATTTTTATAAGGGAAGTCAGAAGGGATATACATAGGCATAAGGTGTGGGTAAAAATTGACTTTGATATGATATAAAAAGAAATTAAGGGATAGAAAAAGGATTGTACTGGAAGAAAAGGAAAGGGGAGGTAAAATGGGATAAATTAGATCATACAAAGAGGTACAAAAGACCTATTACAATAATGTGAAAGAAGGGAAGGAGATGAGCATTGTTTGAACCTTAATTTCATCAGATTTGGCTCAAAGTGGGAATAATACACACTCATTTAGGTATAGACATTTATCTTACCCTAAGGAAAGTAGGAGGAGAAAGGGGAAAGAGAAGGGAGGAGGAGTGATGGAGGGGAGGACAGATTGAGGGAGGAAGTGGTCAGAAGTAAAACATTGATGGTATACTTAGAGAACCCTAGAGACTCAACTAAAAAACTACTAGAAACAATTCATAACTTTAGTAAAGTTGCAGGATTCAAAATAAATCCACATAAACCATCAGCATTCTTATATATTACCAACAAAGTTCAGCAGCAAGAGATAGAAAAAGAAATTCCATTCAGAATAACAGATGATAGCATAAAATATTTGGGAATCTATCTGCCAAGAAAAAGCCAGAAACTATACAAACTAAACTACAAAACACTTTCCGCACAAATAAAATCAGACCTAGTCAATTGGAAAAACATTAAGTGCTCATGGGTAGGCCGAGCGAATATAATAAAAATGACAATACTACCCAAACTAATTTACTTATTTAGTGCCATACCAATCAAACTCCCAAGAAATTATTTTACAGATCTAGAAAAAAATAATAGCAAAGTTCATTTGGAAGAACAAAAGGTCAAGAATTTCAAGGGAATTAATGAAAAAAAAAAGACAGATGAAGGTGGCCTTGCTGTACCAGATCTAAAACTACATTATAAAGCAGCGGTCATCAAAACCATTTGGTACTGGCTGAGAAATAGAGCAGTCGATCAGTGGCATAGGATAGGATATCAGGACAATCTAGGAAATAACTTTAGCAATTTAATGTTTGATAAACCCAAAGACCCCAGCTTTTGGGATAAGTACTCACTATTCTGCAAAAACTGCTGGGAAAATTGGAAACTAGTGTGGAAGAAATTAAGAAATTAAGGAAGAAATTAAACACCTAGCACCGCACACCAAGATAAGATCTAAATGGGTTCATGATCTAGATATAAAGAGTGATATTATAACCAAATTAGAGGAACATAGGATAGTTTACCTCTCAGACCTGTGGAGATGGAATAAATTTATGTTCAAAGAAGATCTGGAACTCTTAATTGAACACCAGATAGATAATTTTTATTATATTAAGTTAAAAAGTTTCTGTACAAACAAAACTAATGCAGACAAGATTAGGAGGGAAGCATCAAATTGGGAAATCATCTTTACATTTAAGGGTTCTGATAAAGGTCTCATCTCTAAGATATATAGAGAATTGTCTCATATTTATAAGAATTCAAGCCATTCTTCAATTGATAAATGGTCAAAGGATATGAACAGACAAATTTCAGATGATGAAATTAAAACTATTTATAATCATATGAAAAGGTGCTCCAAATCACTATTGATCAGAGAAATGCAAATTAAGACAACTCTGAGGTACCACTACACACCTGTCAGATTGGCTAAAATGACAGGAAAAGATAACGATGAATGTTGGAGGGGATGTGGGAAGACTGGGACACTGATGCATTGTTGGTGGAGCTGTGAACGGATCCAACCATTCTGGAGAGCAATTTGGAGCTATGCTCAAAAAGTTATCAAACTATGCATACCCTTTGACCCAGCAGTGTTTCTATTGGGCTTATATCCCAAAGAAATCAAAAAAGAAGGAAAGGGCCCCACATGTGCAAGAATGTTTGTGGCAGCCCTTTTTGTAGTGGCTAGAAACTGGAAACTGAAGGGATGCCCATCAATTGGAGAGTGGCTGAATAAATTATGGTATATGAATGTTATGGAATATTATTGCTCTGTAAGAAACAACCAGCAGGATGACTTCAGAGAGGCCTGGAGAGACTTGCATGAACTGATGCTGAGTGAGATGAGCAGAAACAGATAATTATACACGGAAACAACAATAGTATATGAGGATCAGTTCTAAGGGACACGACTCTCTTCAACAATGAAATGCTTCAAACCAGTTCCAATTGTTCAGTGAAGAAAGCCATATATACCCAGAGAGAGGGATGTGAAATGTGGACCACAACATAACATTTTCATGTTCTCTATTGAGGTTTGCTTGCATTGTATTTCTTTTATCGGATTATTCTTTCTTGTAGATATGATTTCTCCTGCACAAAAAATGATGTCAATAACTATACATATATTCAATTTCTTAAGTATTCTAACATAATTATCATGTAGTGGATATCCTGCCATCTAGGGGACGGGTGGGGAGTAGGGGGGAAAATTTTGTAACAGAAAGCTTTGTTAGGGTTAATGTTTAGGAATTACCCATACATATGTTTTGCAAATAAAAAGTATTAATAAAAAAAGAAGTAAAACATTGATGAGGAAGGACAGGGTAAAAAGAGAGGAAAAAGTATAAACAGGAGAGAATGTTTGATGAAGGGAAATGCACAGCTGCTAATCATACTTTTTTTCTTGTAAGAGAAGTGAGGGACTGTGAGGATGAAAAATTAGAAGCATTATCAGATATGGTCACTGTATTTTGATTGTTTTTGTTTACCTGTTTTTCTTTATAGGAGGTGTCCATTGTTGGTATATGCAAAAAGACCATTAAGTAAGAACAAAAGATATTAATGAAACTTATTTTTAGCCATACCAAACCTAAAAATGTATTATAGAGTGGTAAACATCAAAACCATTTCAAACTGGCTGAGAAATAGAGTGGTGCATCAGAAGAATAGGTTAGGTTCACAAGACACAATAGTCAATGACTATAGTAATCTACTGTTTGATAAATCCAAAGACTCCAGCTTCTGGAATAAGAACTCACTATTTGATTAAAAAAACTGCTGGAGAAAACTGGAAAATAGTATGGCAGAAACTAGGAATTGGCCATCATCTCACACTGCATATAAAGATAAGGTTAAATGGCTACACAATTAGATATAAAGACATAATAGCATAAGCAAATTGCCTAGAAAGAAAACTAATGGACAAGAGACATGATATCCCTAGGGGATCAAAGATATATACTTTGACCCCATAGAAACAGAGAGACCTGAAGAAACAGGTTCAAGGTTCACCTTTTGCAACAGGGGCTATAGAGAGGAGCAGATCAATTCAACTCAACTGAGCAACCTGCCCAGTAGAAATGCTATATCTAATGGAAGCTGTGTGAGGACCCTGTAGAGAAAGGACTTCTATAAGGACTCCTATAGTACTAATAAATTGTGAGTTGCCTTTGCCATACTACCATTATATTTTAACTCTTCTGCAGATCATTGTGTATATTTATAGGTGACTACACCCCAAGTAGATGGAAGAAATGTTTTTAGTCTATTGTTTTTATTCCATCTTAATAAATACCTTTGCTAAGAATTGGTTTTGTTTAGTTGCTGATTCTTAATAAGAAGCATAACAGTGGAAGGATACTTATGAGCTATTAGAATTGTGGACCCACAGGATTATTCCTTGTACCTGAGATAGCAGCCACCCTTCTGAGAACCTAATCTTCAAATGTGAACACATTTAGGGTTAGGTGAAGATTAAGCTACAGGGGTGTTGTTACATCTACCTCAGTATAAAACCACATAGCCTTAAAATCTGTTCAGAAACCATACAATTATCTGGATAGAGCTAACCTAAGACCAATTATATATGTGGCTTTATTTTCTTGGGTCAGATGAAGATGGAGACCCAGTCAGTAATAGCAATGGTGGATTAAAATGAATATCTCCTTGCAGAGACTAGCATGGGATACTTGAATATTTGACAAATACTGACATCATGTAGGAGGCATCCTTTTTCTGATCTTCCAGTTAATCTTTCCCCCTTCTGCTTTTTTGCCCAATCTGAGGGTGCCATCAGCATGCTGCTTCTCTTTCATTTATTCTTTCTCAAATACTTTAACAAGTATTTGGATTTCATAGTAAGTTTGAGTAGCCTATGGGACATGCATTAATATCCTTTCCCCTCGATTTTGTAGATAGGGAAAATAAGGAATAGAGGATGTTATTTTTTTTAGAATCTTTTAAGGAGATAATGCTGACCTGGGGGGCTAGAAACCAGGAGGTCCAGTGCTGCTTTTATTGACACTGTATTCTTTCTTTTGATACCACTTCTCAACAATGTCTAGTGCATCACAGATTGAGTGGAAATTCAATCAATTCTTTTTTTTTTTGCTTTTTGCTGAGGCAATTGAGGCTAAGTGACTTGCCCAGGGTCACACAGCTAGGGAATGTTAAATGTCTGAGACCAGATTTGATCTCAGGTCCTCCTGACTTCAAGGCTGGTGCTCTATCCACTCCACCACCTACCTGCCCCGAAATTCAATCAATTCTTGCTATTAGTTTGTCCAATTTGAACCACAATACTTATAATTAGAGAAGGCATGGATTCCTCCTTATTCTCATCTCTAAAATGATTTAATTACAAAAGGGTCAGAATGTAATCATGATTTCTTTATGAGGTGAACAGTTCTTTACTTGAATTGAAAAGGAAACTTGAGCCAAAAATGAGATGTAGCTTAGAAGGAAAGCTAATGGACAAGAGACATTGTATTCATGGCCTTTGTATCCATGAAATTACTGTTGCTTACCAAAAATCAGTAAAGCAAAAGCCAATTTTGTCAATGCAGAGTTTATTTGTAGTTTTTTCATGGACTTTTGAGCCCTCTTGCTTTAAGGCAGTTTTCTGGGACTTTAGAAGAAGGGGGACTGTATTCTAGACAAAGAATGAAGGGATACTTGTATACCTGTCTCTGTTCTAAAGATAAGCAGATATGATACTCAGAGAACTCCTCTATCATTGCATAGAGTTATAATTTAAGTTTAGGTCTACTTTTTGTGAAAAGTCAGTGGAGGAAACATTACCATTTAGATAAACCAGGTATCCTATGAATGGGCATGTCATTACAACATTTTTAGGCATTAGGCATGGACCGATATTTCTTTTTGGTGAAAATCATAGATACTTATGGTTTCTTTCTCCTAGAATACCCTTTTGCTTATCCATCATCTAAAACCTTGCTTACATATGCCTCCTTTGTGAAACCTTCTCTGATCATTACAATGGCATAGTGATCTTTCTCTTTTTCAATGCCTTTGTCACTTAACATGTGACATTTAAGATGAGTATTTTACTATATGTTATTTGGTTCCTAATGTACTAACTTTCTCTCCTCAATTGTAACCTAGGGGTAGGCATTATATGTTCTACTTTCTTGTATTAAATTCAACAAATATTTAAGTATTCATTTGTATTAAACACTACATTGAGCAATGAGAGGAATACATGAATAAATAAAACATATCTTCTGTCCTCTTGAAGCTTGCTATCTAGTAAAGAAGTAAAATGCAAAACAAACTATATTAAAATTATAAGAGTAGAGATAAGGTCCTCCACAGTGCCTAGCACAGGGAAAGTCACATAGCAGTCAACTCAGACTGTTGACTGCTTTGTGTAGTTGGGGAAGAGCGATAGCATATCCTGTCCATTTTTCATTCTACCAATTTTCCACCTAAAATTATAGGTGACATTTGGAATGTTTGAAGAAGATGGTAATATGATTGGGGTAGGATGATGGGGAGATTTGTGCCATTGGCATAATGACAGAAATTTTTGTTGAATTGAATACAATTCCTGCCCCCAGGATTTCTGTCTTTCTTTTCTCCTGTCTGAGATTAAATATGGAGAATTCCCCAATAGCCATCATAAGCAAGTGCCAAAATCTTTGAATTAAATTCTCTCTTGAATCTAAACATATAATTGTCTTTCAGTTTCTCATGACCATGGAAAATAGAGAGCAGGAGAGCTGAGATAATACAAAAACTTCATCCTATGCAAAAAAGAGCAAAACTAAGAGCAATGGATTGTTCCATTCTGTATAAAGGAGTTGGTAAGACTTCCTTAGCTATTTGCTAAGGAATCACTCATCAGAATGATAATAGAATCACAGAATCATAGAACTTGGAATTGAAGAAACTTAAAGAAATGGTGTGGGCCAGTCCCTTGCCTTCTGACTAGAACATTATTAAGCTGACAAAGAGCTTTACAGAGGAATATAAAAATACCCCAGGGAGGTGAGAGGAGGTAGTTCTGAAAATTAGGTCCTCATATTACAACAGGGACCAAACAGAAATAAGTTTAGACCTGTTACTTCTTGCTAAGTCTTGTTATTTTTTACTTTTAGCAAAAGGGAGCAAGATTCCGCATTCACATTCAGACAGCAGAGAGGAGGAAAATAACATGACTAATAAGTGAGGCTAAGGACTGTTTACATGGAGAACTCTGATGCAGAAGAGATAGACTAGGGAGTAGGCAAAGACTTAAGGGGGTAATATTTTGTTTTGATGTCCTGGAAATGGTAGTGAGACTAAAAGTTGGATTCTTTAACAAACCTTGCCTTTGCTATTTGTTATCTTTGTGATGTGGGCAAATCACTTTCCCTCTTCTGGACTCAGTTTTTTTATCTGTAAAATAAAGGATTTAGATTTGATGACCTTTAAGGTCTTTTGCATGTATAAATCTATGTTTTATTAACTTCTAAGATAATTTTTGTAGGTCTCAGTCTACGCTTGTACCCCAAAAGTCCCTTCAAATCATAGGTTTCAAAGAACTTTTGAATTTTTATTCCTATGTTGCTTCCTATCACCTCATCCATTATATTTTTGACTGATACCTCAAAGTGACTAAAGCAAGTATAATGACTTAAAAGTCTCTAAGTCCCCTAGAGCATAAGGAAGATCTATGAAGAAAAGATCCATGTTGTGTATACCTGTATAAGTATCCTTTTGGTTGGGTCAGGATCTCACCTTCTACACCTTCTGGGTTGAATGGCAGAATAATTTCTTGGACAGAACATTAGATTTGGGAGTGTCAATGTGACACTTTCTGCTGATCTCCTTACCATTCTGCCTACACTATAATCAACATTTTCTTCCCCATAACAACCTTCGGGTCTGCTCCACCTTCCATCCCCATAGGAGAATAATAATATAATAAAAAAACACACCTTATTTTGCCCAGAACCATACCTTTATACTACTTCCTAGGTATTTCTTTTCCATGCTGCCTTCCCATTTTTTAGCCCTCCTTCATGTCTTCCCTTTTTAGAATGTACACTCCTTGGAGGTGAAGATTGGCTGTTTGTATTTTTATCCCCAGAACTTAGCACAATGCCTACCCCATAGTAAGAAGAGAAGAGAAGGAAGAGAACAAGAATTTATTAAGCACCTGCTATGTGCTAATCCCTTGCTAAGTATTTGACAATTATTATCTTGTTTCTCAAAAGAAGGCAGGTGCTATTATTATTATTATTATTATTATTATTTTACAGCTCAGGAAAGTAAGGCAGATAGAGATTAAGTGACTTGCTGAGGATCACACAGCTACTAAGTATTTAAGGCTAGATTTTGAATTCAGGTTTTATTGACTCCAGGCTCAGCACTGCTGCCTAAAAAAAAGGTAAAGAAATAATAAACATAAAAACTGTTGCATCCAATTGAGTATTGTCCCTTCTAAAGTAATCACTTTGATAAGCCATACATTTCTCTCAATAATGTTGCTATTACTCTAAACATTTTTTGGAACAATTCTTTTTACAGTTGCCTTTGGTACATTACTTGAGTGCTCTCAATAACTGAAAAGCTTTGCCCTTTTTCTCTGAGGATCTATGTTTTTAGTACAACCAAAATTCAATTAGATCTGGTATCAAGATAAATAAGAAGATTTTGCATCCATGTACACCATAATATTAATAGCAAATCTTTTATAATAATAAAAAACTGGAAATAAAATAGATTCTTATCAACTGAGGAACTATTAAACAAATAGTAATCTATAAATAATAATGTAGGGCAGCTAGGTGGCGCAGTGGATAGAGCACCAGCCCTGAAGTCAAGAGGACCTGAGTTCAAATCTGGTCTCAGACACTTAACATTCCCTAGCTGTGTGACCCTGTGCAAGTCACTTAACCTCAATTGCCCCACCAAAAAAATAAAAATAAAATAATAATAATGTAGTCTTACTTATTTCAAAGAAATAATGAATATGAAGATTTCAAAGAAGAATGCAAAGATTCTTATGAATTGATGCAGTTGATGAAAGTAAGCAGAACCAGGAAAACAATATATACAATAAGTATAACTATATAAATGGAAAAGCAATAACAAAAAAATTGCACTTACCATAATTATAATAACCAACCTTTCCTACAGAAAAGAGAAGAGAAAATATACCTTCCTTCCTTCTTTGCAGTAGGAGAGGATTGTGGGCAATGAACTTTTGATGTAATGTCTTACTTGGTTGATGTTGTGCAAGAAAAATGATGCTCTTCATTTTAGCTAAATCTGTTAGATGCATTTTTGTTAATTCACAGTGCTGTGTGGAGAGGTAAAGACCAACAGATTTTCTTCTCCTGCAAATCAGAAAAGCTCTCTGAAACAATCGATTTCCAATACATATTTTATATTAATCACAAAACTAAAGGTAAAGAAATTCTTTAACAAAAATCCATAGTTTTAATCTAGAATGTCTTTGAAAATTTTAATATAGTTAATTAAGGATTTCAGAACTCAACAAGTCCAAACCCCTAATCTTATAAAGAAACTGAATCCCCCCCAAAGTTAAATAACTTGGTCAAAATCACACAGGTAGTGTCACTGAGGAGATAGCCCTGCCATTCCTGAGCCAATGATCTTGCCATGTAACATAAATACAGACACAATTGGGGAAGGTTTATCTTCCTAGAAAATTAAGAACTCTCCCTCTTTCTATCTGGCCAATGATAAGCAAAAGGGATATTTCTCTTGACTGGATCTATGATCCTATTTTGTTTAACTTAAAACAACTTAAAAAATTCTCTGTATTGATTCAGAGTTTTTTTTTTCTAGTAGGTTTAACTACACAATTTATTTTCCTGTAGTCCTGATTCAAAGGAGATTATGAATACTAAACCAAAGATACTGTTACAACACTGTCTTAATTTAACATAGCCTTTGTAAGCTCTAGAGTTCTTGTCCCAACTTGAAGAGTAAGCCTCTGTGTCAAGAATCTAGGGGCAAGCTTGAGGGAGATGGGGTATCATTTGAATTCTATCAGGACCCATTCTACTGTGTTCCTGTCCAATACCAAATACAAGTACCAGTAAATAATTCCTCAGCATGATCAATATCATTGAATAGTATTGAAATACCAATTCAATCCATTAATGTCACTTAGCTTTTGCAGAGGATGATTTGGGTGATTTGGCAAGAAGAGGAGTCATAATGTATGCTCCCTAAACTAGGGTCTATTTTTGCCTATTCCATCTCTATCTCAAAAGAGAATGTTCTAAAACTTAAAGTTATTGCTACTTAGCATATACCTACACAAAATTCACTTCTGATCATGGCATTTTTATAGAAGAAATTTCTCCTTTGCCTGCTGAAACCAACAATTCAATATCAATCCACTTTAGGGCTGGGTCAACCAGGTTATTCAGATTTTCATTTCTTACTGAGCTCTACTGTTCACTAACTTTGCCCTAAACTTGGCTCAGTGTTTTCTTTTGAAGCTATAAGATCTAAATCTAGTCCATCCTCAATAGTATTTTTCCTATGGAAGGAAAAAAATAGACACAATAGGGGCAGAAACAACAACAATGACATGTACTTAAAGTAACATGTCTGCTTGGATGAACTATTGGTACTCTTTCCACCCAGAGGCTTATAGGAGTTAGTGCTTCTTCACTCAAATTTAGCTAGGTAGGAAAGAGATTGAGTTGCCCTATGATCTTTATGTACACACCTAATTCCAACTTCCCAGCCTAACAGTCAATTTAAAAAGGCACAAGGTGAGAAGATTTGAAACAGTTGTAGAGTACCTGCTCTTTCCCTAAAATACATATTGGGGAGTTGCATTAGTTTGAGCATAATCAAAATGTCTGAGCTCTAGTTAACCTATCTCCTGTTACTTTAAAATAGATCTTATTTGATATTCGTTGTTTTTACATCACCTATATCCACCCTCTCACTTTCCCAGACAACGAAATCTTGTAACAAAGAATTTATTAAAGCAAGGAAAAAAGAAGAGAAAAAAAATTCAATACAACCAATCAGCATGCAGAATATAATTCTTAATTTTTAATAACAGTGGAGGCCTTATAGCTATAGGTTCCCACAATGCATTAGTTAGTTTGTTAAATTGATTTTTTCCCTCTTTTATTGGATTCTTTTTTTTCCAAAGGAAGATCTTGGGTAAGGTAGAAATGGAAAATATACCTAGGATTGTCTAACTCAACCTTCTGCCTACTGACTGAATTTTTATTTACAACATTGACAAATGGTCTAGTAGACAGCTTGTATATTTCCAGTGATAATGAATTCACTATCTCATGAGGAGACCCATTTCTTGAAAGTTAACTTGTTAGAAAAAGTTTTCCTTATACTGAGCCAAAATATGCCTCATCTAATTTGCCTCATTGTAATCCCAGTATCTCAGACATTTAGTCCATCTCTTATCTGAAAAAAAAATCTTCACAACACATTTTTGCAAGTCTTGTTTGACTTCAGTGAGAAGAGAAGTCACAACTTCGGGAGGCAAAACATTCTACTTTTTGACCCTTACTTGCAGGAGATTGTTTTTTTTTACCTAAAGTTAAATTTGCCCCTTGGTAATTTCTACTCTTTTGTTTGGTTTTCATTCATTCAATAGCCTAAGATTGTATTAGTTTCTTGATTCTAGTTTTCCTTTCTAGAATTAATTAAGTAATACTTACTGGGAAAATTGAGGCAGCTGTGCTTCAGTGGTTGAAGCACTGGAACCAGAGTCAGGAAGACCTGAATTCAAATCCAATGTCAGGAACTTCCTAGCTGTTGAACTCTGGGCTAGTCACGTAACCTCTGATTGCTTGAAAAAAGAGCCACTGGATAAAAAAGATGACTAAATCGCTCCAATATCCTTGCTAAGAAAACCCCATGGATAACTATATGCATGGAATTACAAAGAGTTGGTGCTACTATAGGACTGACTAATAATTTTGGGAATATTATCTTCTCCAAGCTAAATATCCTTAATTCTCTCATTCTCAAGTTCCTTTATGATCTGTTGTATGCAGTTTTTTTTATTTTTTAAAACTAATTTAAAGACTTTTCATTTATCCCATATAATTCAATATCATCTTGTGAGTTTGTGTTTCATCATCACAGCCTGCTGGAACACTTTTGAATTATGTCATACAAGCATTAACTATGTCTCCTACTTTCCTGCCCTCTACAATCCTAAATTTCCTTCAAGGCTCAGTCCAGGTACCACTTCTAAAGAGATGTCTTTGAGGATTTATTTGATATCTCTTCTCTCTTGCTGTAATGGAAATCCCATAAATCAGGATGGTGTAATGGTTAGTGTTATCTTCCAGCTCTTATTATATTGTGTTTATCTGTTTAAATATTATATTTTCCCTCTCTTCACCCTAACTCAGCTGAATGATGGAACAATTTTTTTCATTTTTTTCCTTTCTGTCTCTAGTCCCTAGCACAATTCCTTGAATATAATAGGCACTTAATAGTGCTTGTTGGTTGAATATGTGATCTGTATTTTTGATAGGCATGCCATTTATATCTCCTAGAAAAACTTCTAAAAATGCCAACATGAAAGCATCATTATTGGAATAAGTTCTTGAAGAGGATGACTTTGAAAGGTCATCTCCTTAAATGACACACCAAAAGTAATATATCCTAATTCATTTTCATATACAGGTTCTGTTATATCTTAGCAGCCAGTTGGTGCAATGGATAGAGTGTTGAACTTGGAATCAGAAAGACATGAGTTGGAATCCTGCCTCAGATACTTAGTTGTATAACTGAATAAATTATTTGGTCTCTGCTTGCCTCATTTTCCTCATCTGTAAAATGGGGATAATAATAGCATCATATTTCCCAGGGTTAAATGAAATAATGAATAAGGAATAAATGAAATAGTATATTAAAAGTGCTTTGCAAACCTGAAAGTCCTAAATAAATGTTGGTTATTTTTTATTATTTCTAAAAAGCAGTCTCATAGTCATATGCATAGCCATATCAAAAGATGTCCTCACCAAAAGAATAATTTTATATAAAGAGTTCATAAAGACAGAATAAAGATCATGAGGTAATAGGTGCAAAACTGGAAAAGACCTAGAGAGTCCAACTACTTAGTTTATAGTTAAGAAGACTGAGTATAGGTTAGATGTCCTATCCAAGGCCACAGGGCTAATTAAGTGATAGAATAGTGACTTTCACCCAGAGTGCTGACTCCAGAACAAAGGGTCTTTCCAATGAATCAAGTTCCCTGTCAACTGTGTTGATATGAATAACAGAGAATGACAGTACTAATTATAATGATGTCAGTGAGAATTCACACTTATATAGCACTTTTAAGCTTACAAAGGGCTTTCCTCCCACCAACCCCCTGAAGTAGGTGGTGCCAAAATTATTATTCTCATTTTGTAGATGAGGAAGCCAAGACCCAAAAAAGTTAAGGAAGATATTCAAGGTCCCACTGTTAGTGTCAGAGAATGGGTTTACAGTTCAGATTCTTGATGCAAAGTCTAGCTCTCAGTCTTTGAGAACTACTAAAACCAGAAAAGAATATAAAGAAGAATCATCATTTCTGGCTTGAGGATGTTTCATTGCTCCCTGGATTATTTCCTATATTATTGCTTTGTGCTCTCCTTCCCTCCCTCTCTCCCTGTATTCCTCTTCTTCCTTCTCCCTGTCTCTCTCTCTCTTTCCCTGTCTGTCTCTCCCTCTCTCCCTCCTCCCCTTCTTCTCCCCTTCTTTCTCTCTGGATCTCTTTGTCTGTTTCTGCCTCTCTACCCTATCTCTGTGTGTCTCTGACTGTCTCTATGTCTCTGTCTCTCTGTCTCCTCCTCCTGATTTTGTTGTTGTTGATTTGTCTTCAGTTATGTCTGCCTCTTTATGAGACCATTTGCGGTTTTCTTAAAAAATATCCTGGAATAGTTGGCAATTTCCTTTTCTACCTCATTTTACAGATGAGGAAATTGAAGCAAATAATGTGAAATGACTTGCTTAGAGTCACACAGCTGGTAAGTGTCTCAGATCAGATTTGAACTCAAAAAGATGTCTTCTTCGCTCCATGCCTGGCACTCTATCTGCTTCACCATCTAGCTGTTCTCTCTGCTGATATAATTCTATTCCCATAAGTCCATGTATTATAGTGGATAAGGAGCTAGAGGAGGAGCCAGGATGACCTGGATTCAATTCTTGCTTCTAATACACATTGGCTGAGTGACCTTAGACAAATCATCTAACTTGTCATTGGACCAGGCAACTCTCTCTAAGAATATAAGCTTCAGAGGAAATTCTGATTTTCATTGGTAGAGTGTGTTCTCACTTGGGTGTTCCATCTATTAAGGCAAACACAGGTCTAGTCCCTATCCATTAGACCCCAGGGCTGGATTGCCCCTATAGCTTGGAAAGGAGAAAAATATCAAGAGCTTGGCATCTTGGAATCCAATTTTTCTGAACTCAGAGAAGGATCTGAATCCCTGATATTTTCCCATCTTACTGGATGGAAGCTTTACCATGCTGCCAGGAAAGAAAGATGATAGGAAAGATTGGGATGAGTTGTTGGTAGTTACAGTAACTCAAAGACAATATTGTCTGTGTCCCTTCCCCTCCTCCATTGGGGATATCTTACTGTCTATGGCTTGTTTCTCCTCTATACCTAGGGTGGTGTCTGGAATGTGCCCAGACTACTCTCTTAGAGTCCGGATGTTATTTCCTAAGATCTTGCTGAGTTCTAGAGGAATTTCACATGTTTTGAATAAACCCAGCATTTTAGAGGGATCTGACCTCCAGGGATCAGCTCAAATATTCTCATCTAAAGAAATGACATCTAAAGGCTCAAAACTTGCTGGACCTCACTGTCCCTCAGTAACATTAACAGTGGCTGGTAATAAACTCTTGATAATTTCTCTCTAGCCTTTTGTTTCTTAAAAAATTAGTCATTTTGTACTTCTGAAAGAACTGGACTACTTAATTTCTAATGGCATTTTCAGTGTGTTTCTATACTCTTATTATCTATTCTCTATCTCTGTTATCTATATTTATTATCGGAAGGAGAACAGTCATATGTTTTATAGATGGTCAAAGTAAGACCATCAGAGGACCGAGAACACTGAATCTGAGCACCTATATTAAAAATCCGATTATCCATTTATTCCCTGTGTGACCTTGGACATATTCTTTAATCTCTTGGGACCTCATATTTTCTTCATATGGCCTATGTGGTTTAAAGTCCCTTCTATCTCTAAAACTCTGGTCCTATGATTATAAGATTAAGAAAATCTCAGAACTGAAAGACACCTCAGAGATTACTTGATCCAACTTAACTACATGATCATATATCCTAATATGAATCCTCTCTACAAAAATGAGAAATGGCCATACAGGCTTCAGGTAAAACTTTCAGTAATGGGATTCTCATTACTATTTTAAACTGAGTTCAAATTTACTTTTCTAACTTCCATTTAATTGTCTTTTAGAAACAGATTACTTGGGTGGCACAATGGTATAATTAGACTAGTTGAAACAAATATTTCCTTAAATTTTAGATACACTCTGCATAAGTACATACAGAATCCAAGATAGAGTAGGTTCTGCTTTAGAGCACTCATGGCAAAAAAGGATAACTCAGAGCAATTGGAAGTCCTTTTCTGAAGTTACCCTTAGGTATGATGTCATTCTCTGCTGGCTCCTTTGAAGGTCCCAAAGCTGACTTTCCTCAAGATATCTAGTTTATCCTCACTCCCAATATAGATACTACAGTCAGCCATTACGGTATACTGCTCGAATGGCAATGGAAAAGTTTAAAATCTTCCAGACCTTTCAAAAGTCACTAGGTCCTCCTATGATCAAGAGGAAGAGAATAGGATACATAAGCTCTTCTCCTGTATCTTTCCATCTCCAAAGCAATTTCACCTTTTAGGGGCTTGCCTGGAATTACTCTTTTTCTAGGCTAGCAAGGCATAAAACTACTCAGATTCTAAAGTATCATGCTATTTTATACAAAACACAGATCAAGATGGAGTTTGATCAATCATTCCTAATACATTTCATCCAATGACTTCACTCCTTCCAAACTTTACTAATTACGCCTTTCTCAGTTAATGCCTTTGATTGAGGTTTGATCGAAAAGAAATACCAGGCCTAGTTCAAACCTAACTCTTAGCTTTGATTCATTGATTATCACAAGGCCAGGCTTTCATATTATTGAGATAAATGTATGGAATATAACTCTTACATTGAGAAAACAGATTTATCATAACCTCTACTATCACTCTTGCCTTACATTTCAAAACTCCTTTACTCTTCACCCAGCCTTTCCTTATTTATCTGGGGATAATTCCCCATGATTCTACTCCCTTCTCTTTTACTCAGGAGTTTAGTCTACTGGTTATTTTCTGTTCTCTTTCACATTCAATTCCATTCAAAAAATATTTCTTTATTAAGTGCTTTTTCTATGCAAGGCACTGTGGCAGAACTTGGGGCTACAAAGTCAAAAAAAGAGCAACCCCTGCTTTTAAGGAGTTTACTCTAAAACCAGGAGTACAAAACAATCTTCATCTGCTGAAGAGGGATGGTGAGACAGTTTCAAAAGCTGCAGAGAGGTCAAAGACAGAAAAAAAAGACTATCGGATTTAGGAAATAAGACATTTTTGGTAAACTGAGAGTGAGGATTAGTAGAGTGGTGAGGTCAGAAGCCAGTCTGCAAGTAGTTGAGGAAGAAATGGATAGTAATGAACTGGAAGCAGCCAAATTTTGATTATTTTCCCTTTGCTATTACTTTTATATTCAGGTGTTACTCTCTCCATTTATTGTGACCACCCCAGTTGAGACTCCCAGAAATTCAAAACAATGTGGCAGAGTAGAAAGAATCTTGGATTTGTAGTTAGGGGATATCTGGGTTCAAATCTCTACTCCAATACTTAGTAAGCTATATGACCATGGATAAGTAATATAAATTCTCTAAAATTCAGTCTATTCACTTGTAAAATGGGAATAATAACAGTACCCACTGTTTACTCACAGGATTGTTGTGGCAATATATAGAGATTAAAAAGTATATATGATCCTATCAATTGGGGAATGGTTGAATAAGTTATGGTATATGAAAGTAATGGAATATTATTGTTCTATAAAAAATGATGAACATGTGATTTTAGAAAAACTTGAAAAGATTTGCATGAACTAGTGCTGAGAAAAACAAGCAGAATCAGGAAACCATTGTACACAGCAATAGGAAGATTGTACGATGATCTATTATGACAGACTTGATTCTTCTCATAGGTTTGTGATCCAAGGCAATCCCAATAAACTTTGGATGGAAAAAGCCATCTTTATCTAGAGAGAGAAATATGGAGATTTAAGGCATATCAACACATGCTGTGTTCATTTTTTTTTCTTTTTTCTTCTGCTTTTTTTTCTCTCTTGTGGTTTTTCTTTTTTCTTCTGATTTTTCTCTCCCTACATGATTTGTAAGGAAATATATATATATATATATGTATATATATGTATATAAATGAATGTACATATATAACCAGAAAAATGTTGTTTTAAATGTAATTGGGGAAAAAATTAAAACGTATATATAGTTTTTGCAATTCTTAACATATATTTCAGCTGTTTTTCTCACCAAGATTATAATAACTTCCTAAATGGTCTTCCTGTTTCTAGTGTCCTCATTTCTGTGCAAGTAATCTTCTTAATGCACTGCTTTGAAAATGTTACCTTACTAGTCAAAAAGCTTTAATGATTCCTGATATATTACCTTCTGAATGAAGGATGCACCCTACATCTTATTATTGTCTTTCTTTGTATCCCCAGGATTTAACATAGTGTCTCCTGGTAAAGAGGAAATGCATGAAAAAAAATTTAAATAAATAAAAACAAACAAACAAACAAAAAACAAAAACAAAAAAAGAGGAAATGCAAGAAGAGGAGATGCTTAATGAAATCTATCCTTATCCCAATCCTCCACATCCACATCCCCCATGTAGCTTCTTCTTATGCTACATTTTGGCCAAATTAGACTTTTCTGTCTCATTTTTATCCTGCCCAGGCTCAACTTTTTTTTTACGAAGCCTTCCCTGTACCACACCAAGTGAAAATAATCTCCACTTCAAATATCTCATAACATTCTCCTTGTGCCTCATTTTCTGAAAATCTCATTCTCCCTTCAACAACAGTCATTTATATGCAGTCTCTCACCTCTGCAAGCTCCTTGAGGTTAGGACTTGTTTTCTCCCCCAGTGTCTGAGGCCAGATTTGAATTTAGGAAGATGAGTCTTTCTGATTCTAGGCTCAGAATTCTACCCACTGCACCACCTAGCTCCCCTATATTTAGTTTGTTAAGTTACTTCTATTGACTATTAGCTGAATGTGTCAACAGTCTTTTATTTGACCTCTTTCCCCCTACATTCTTCCTACTCTAATGTTTATTATTACTTTCTTCAAGTGTAAAGATCAATGTTGGGGAACTACCCATACATATGTTATACAAATAAAAAGCTTTAATAAAAAAAGAATTGCTTTAATTTCACTCTTCTGCTAAAAAATATTCAATGTCCCTCTGTGTCCAACTGCCAACTCAAAACTTCTTGGTGTGATTTTTAAGGTCTTCCCCATTTTAACCCAGGTAATCTCTGGTATCACTAGGCTTCAATATTTACCCTCTGCTATTGTTGTCAGTCTATGCTTGTTCCACAAACATAATATGCTCATTGTTGTTTCCATGACTCACATCACACTACTTTCCTAGAATGATCATCTTACTGTATTCTCCCTTTTCAACCTTACCTTCATAATTTCCAGCCCAGCTTAAATTCCTTTTCATGATGCCTTTCCCAACTGGTCCAGCTTTCTCTCATTTCCTTCTTTAAACTTCTACAGTACATATAACCTGAACCACACAACATACCACTTCATTATATACAAGAAAGTTCCAACCTACAATTGGGTGCCCAAGATGATTTATACATCAGTTTGGGATTCAGCACTATTTTTTCAATGGAACAAAGTTACAAATGATGATTACTTTTCAACACCAGCCCACAGAGTCTCATTTAATACACAATGTAGCTGAAATAGTGTACATTTAAAATGAGAAATAGTACAGAACAATATTGTTGCAGTATTAATAATTAAATGGAAACACAAGAAAATTGACTATGCAGGTTTTTTAACAATAATAATTTACATTGCTATTGCACTATAAGGCTACAAAGTGCTTTCTGAACATTATCTCATTTAATCTCAGCAACTATGTGTTAGTCCATACAAGTTTTATGGCAGACACATATCTTTAATGTGGTTATCTTAAGAAAAGCAGGTTTAATTAGGAGCAGACAAGGAGGTAGATGGAAATTTTTGTGGAGATTCTGAAGGGGACATTCAAGGTCTTTAAGAAGCTTATGGAACTGATTCTTTTTTATGTCTAAATTAATCTAAAAATATATATATACTCCTCTTTTTCTTTGATGCAGATGTATCATTAATACTATTCTTACACCTATTGGTAATAATTAGGGTTGCTTTTCTCTTCTCATATGCAACAAAAGAGGGAGAGATTTTTTCCTGAATTGAGAAAGAGTTAGAAGAGAGAGGGGAAAGAAAAAGAGGTGAAAAGGATATGGGTGCATATATTTAAATTCTCCTTCATTATAGATGAAAAGTTTACCTGAGGTGGAATTAACCAGATTTTTAAAAGATATATGAAAGTGGAGGAGGGTAGGTAGCATGGCAAGTGACTGATTCCCCTAAATGGAAAGTAAGGAGGGAGAAGAAATATTGGAACAGATAATTCCCCATTGTAGTGTCAAATTAGGATATATCCCGTTTTTCAGAGCTAAGGTCTAACAAGCATGCTGTGCCCTGAGCTTGGCATAACAACAATCCTTTGCTTGATGGATCTCACTCCCTGTAATTATTGTATAGTTTTACCATGATTTTTTGTTGTTGTTGAGGCAATTTGGGTTAAGCGACTTACCCAGGGTCACACAGCTAGGAAGTGTTAAGTGTCTGAGGCCAGATTTGAACTCAGGTCCTCCTGATTTCAGGGCTGGTGCTCTATCCACTGTGCCACCTAGCTGCCCCAAATTATTGTACAGTTTTGATCAGCACCAGATGTTCTCTGAGCTCAGACAAATTCTGGTCATGATGCCCTGCTGTGAATCAAACTTGTCATATTGTTGCTGTCAATTGTCATCATCAGGGCTAAGGATCAGATCACTGCATAGCCATTGGTATAAGTATTGCAATATTCCCACACTGCTTTGGGTCTCCCTGCCTCCCAGTTAAAAGTGAGACCACAGCACATGTGTCCTTGCTTGCGAGTTTTTCCCCTCACTTTGAAATTAAACTTCTGCTTGATTTCTGACTGTCCCATTTCCAGCCTGCTCTGTTCAGCTCCTGCCACCCACAGGCTAGAGGCCAGTTTAGCCTGATTTACAGTAGCTATCAGGTGATGCTATTAATTCAGAATAGCTTGGTTGTTTTCCAGATTGGAGAGAGAAGAGATTAAATGCAGTAGTATATACTCTGGCATCTCTATGTGTGTTTAGTATCTCATGTTGTTTGATATTATATTGTATATGTGCATATGTGAGTCTTGTCTTCCCACATAAGCTTATTGAAGTCATGATTATGTCTTTTATATTCTACATAGAATCTTGCATAGATTATGTGGTGCAGTGGATAGAGTATGGTACTTAGAATCAAGAAGACCTTAGTTAAAATCTTGCCTCATACTTAACAAGCTATTTGACTCTAGGTAAGTAATTAAACCTCTCAGCTTCAGTTCCCTCATTTGTGAATGTTACTATTACTACCATCTATTTTGTAGAGTTGTTGTGAGGGACAAATGAAATGACATATGTAAAATACTAGCTATTATTATGGCTATTAAATGTTAGCTATCATTATAAAACATTAGCTATTATTATAATAGGTGAACAAGTTTCTATCAATATTTTTGATTGACTAACAGATTGTAAATATAGATCTGGCTTTAGATTCAGGGAGAGGTGGACTCAAGTCCTACCTTTGGCACATATTGGGTGGCCTCAGGCAAATAAACTAACCTCTCAGTTGAAAAGAAGATAGCTAACTTCCAGATAAAGAAGTTAAGTCAACTAAATCAGAAGTCTAATTTCTATCCCAGTGCCCAAGGATCTAAGAATAACTTTAAGAATTAAACCAAGTAAGTATTACCTCACACCTATAAGATTGGCTTAAGATGACAGAAAAGGAAAATGATAAATGTTGGAGAGGATGTGGGAAAAGTTTGGTCTAATGCATTGTTGGTTGAGTTGTGAACTGATCCAACCATTCTGGAAAGCAATTTGGAACTATGCCCAAAGGGCTATAAAACTGTGCATACCTTTTGATCCAGTAATGCCATTAGGTTTGTATCCCAAACATATCATAACTAAGGGAAAAGGACTGACTTATACAAAAATATTTGCAGCAGCTCTTTTTGTGTTGGCAAGGAATTGGAAAATGAGGGGATTCTCATCAATTGGAAAAAGGCTAAACAAATTATGGTATAAGAATTAATGCAATATTATAATTCTATAAGAAATGATGAGCAGGTAGATTTCACAAAAAACTGGAAAGATTCACATGAACTGATGCTGAGTGAAGTGAGCAAAACCAGGAGAACATTGTATAGTAACAGCAACATTGCATGTTGGTCAACTCTTCAGCAGTACAGTAACCCAAGAAAATACCAATAGACTTTTGATGGAAAATGCCATCCATATTCAGAGAAAAAACTATGAAGACTGAATGCAAACCAAAGCATAGTATCTTCATTTTATTTCTTTCTTCTTGTTTTTACCTTTTGTTCTGATGTTTCTTTCATAACAATGACTAATATGGAAACATGTTTAACAGAATTTCCCATGTGTAACCTATATCAGATTGCTTGCTATCTTAGGGAGGGAAAAGGGAAAAAAGAAAGGAAGAAAAATGTGCATTTCAAAATCTTGCAAAAATGAATATTGAAAACTATCTTTACATGTAATTGGAAAAAATAAAATACTACTAAGTGAAAAAAAAAGTTAAACCAAGTAAAGCTGAATTAAATAATAAGAGATTGCATGTTTATAGATTTAGGTTTAAGTTTAGTCTTCTCTTTGAAGATCTCTTTAAATGGACAATTAAATAGGTTATGTTTTGGGCTTTATGATCGTAAGTGGGTGATAGGAAAGGGAAGAGAAAGAAAAATGAAAAGAAATGTCATGGTCCATAAAGCTTTGGAAGAAATTCTCCCCATCTCCACATATATTGGAATACCATTGAATAGCAACACCAGAAAATAATTTCAATGGACCATCAAAAAGGTCTTGCTTTAAGGCCACTAAAGTTCCTCCTAAATCCATGATCCAATAAATACTATTGAGCCTATTTTATACTTTTCTATTCTCAAGTTTCCATGAGACTTAATGTTGAATATTGAATTAATGAAGTTCATCCCCACAAACTGGAAGGAAACTATTTTTTGCATTCTCAATATGCTTTTACTAGCCTTTACTTGCATATGTAGATCTATAAGTAAGAAGAATTAAATTAATTTTTGAAATACTTAATTTCTAAACTACATACAACATATTGGTAATTTTTATTACAGAAACTGATTACTCTACCCTAACATGTGAATATTAAGTTGGCATTTATGTCAAGGGTAGCTTAAGAAAAAAAAGGGACTAGAAGCAGAGGGACATAATTATAGGTGACTACATATGCTTTCTATATGTAGAACTATTCTATAAGGCTCTAGGGATGACTATAAAATAGGAACTACTATGCTCTCAAGGAGTGAAGAGAGAAAGACCTACAATTTGGGGATGGGAAGCATTAACCCTTGTTAGGATGTAGCCAGACAGTAGTATGGGGAAGAGAGTTGGAAACTAAATTACTATTACTTTGATTCTACCATTCCTTTGTTCATCTAGTAAATATATATTAAATGCGCAGGGCACTATGATAGACATAAACATGAGTGGGACATTCATGTGTGCCCTGGAGGAGTTTGTGGCATAATTAGAATACAAGGCAGTCACAAACTAAAGGTTTCATAACAATACTAGAGACATGACACTTAATGACTGTGATCCTGGGCAGCTCAATTAAATTCTTTGTACTTTCTAGGCAACATTTTCTAAGACCATTATTACTAATGGTAGACATTGATTCCTCATCTAAGAATTCTCTTTATCAATGAAATCACATATAGTCCTTATTTCCCCATCCACATAGCAATATTTAAGAATTTAATTTAAGAAGGCCTGAGTTCTGAATCACAGCACTGCTATCTATTACTTACTGTGTACTTATATTTCATTTTTTAATTATCTCTATTATTTTTTTCATGTAGTTCTGATTGTTTTGTTTCCTTTTCTTGGAAAATTATCTGTGGGGAGAAAGGATTATTATATAGAAGATTTGCTTTGCTTCATCCCATAAGGCAGAAGTAGGAGCACTGGATAGAAGTTGCCTAGAGGAACTGGTTTTAAGTTTGATTCCAGGATATCTCCTACAGCTAAAACAATACCAAAAATGTAATGGGCTCTCTCAAAAAGTAAGGGGTTTACTATTGAGAAAAGGTAGATGACCACTCAACAGTGATATTTAAAAGTGGCTTTCTATTTGGGTACAGCTTGTACTAAATGACTTTTAATCCCTCCCCAGCCTGTGGTTGAATGATTGTTCTGCAATTAGAATTTATATCAGTACCATGGCCAGGGATAGCAATAGATCTGTTAGCAAGTAGTTGCATTAAAATGATCACTTGTAAGTAATGTCTTGGCAGCAAAGAAAGCTTTCACAGTTTTGCTTTTGTTACAACATCTAAACCCTGGAAACAGTGTTCTCTACCCACTTAGTCCAAATTCCTGCCTTTATTGCGGATTTTGAGTAGCAACAAAGTCTGAATGACAATCACCCTATATTCATTCTATTCTGAGTAAAGAATGTGCAGTTCCAACAAGCTTCCCAGAAATACATAAACATTTATGAACTTGCCTTATAAGCAGCACAAACTGAGAAATAACATTTTGCCATATAGCATAATACAGATACAAATACTAAATATGTGGATTTCAGAGTAGAACTGTACATAGTTGACAGTGTATGTGAAGAATATAATGCATAGCACATAACCAATACCATGTATAACCACAGAACATTATTAAACTAAGGATTCAAAACTCTGTATAGCACAAAACACATAGTCTTACATGATAGGGTTACATTTGGTGATGAAGTACATAGATTACATAAATATGTAGCATGTATAAAACATACATGTACCATAGTCATACAAATATAACATTGCATAAAAATTCATGTAGGAATGATACTTAAATCAGAAACATGTAGGTAACATGTAAATCATATGTGATATGTAACAGCAATTATTGCAATTATATACAATGTAAGCAGATCTACCCCTATGAAAATAGTGTTAATTATACAATGAGTAGCTACTTCTTTAATTCCCCCAGAACATGTCAGTTTATCACTGACCTAATAAGCCCGACACTTCTACAATTATTTTCTAAGCTTGTGGCTATCTCTACCTGCCTTCAGCATCTTCAAATTGATTAGCCTGCAATTCCAGTCTTGAACTTGTAATGGGTTCAGGTTCTATTAGCCTGGATGCTCCATGAGGTCAGGAACTTCCTTTTGTCTTTTTTTTAGTATGTTCAGTGTTTAGCATAGTGACTGACACTTAGCAGGTACTCAACAAATGTCAAATGACTGACAAAGAATGTCTCTAGGCTCTTTGGAAAACCTTTATTTATTGTGTTTCCAAAATTGGATTATTTGGAGGGGGGAAGAGGCTATCTCTGGCCCAGGTTGTTTGACAGCATCTTTACATTGACTAACTTTTATTTTAAATCCTTAGTTTATTTTTGACTTAGATTGCCTATCAAAGTGACAACTCCAATAAGTCCCCTTTGTTCACAAATGTCTGAACAATCTGAGTATTACTGATGCTTTTACTGTTTAAATTTAGCAGCAAATCTGTATTTGTAACAATAAAAACCTAAATCTCTACTCAGATATTTAAATGGATCTGATCCTATTAATTTGAGAGTTCCTTCCAATCATGTAAATGCCAACCCATTCATATTTTATTTAGCCCAATGTCCTCCAAAAAGTTTTCCACAAAAGGTTCAACCAACATGTTAGGAACCATCTTCACTTTTTCACAAGTACCATGATGGTGCCAAGTACCATGTTAAGTACAGGAGATACAAAGGACAGTCCCTGCCTTTAAGGACCTCATATTCTAATGGGGAAGCCAACATATAAACAATTAGGTATATACAAGATATATACAGAGTAGAGAGGTGAAGGTAATCACATCTGGGAGGAGTAGAAAAGACCTGTTGGAATTTGAACTCAGTTTTAAAAGAAATCAGGAAAACCAAAAAGTAGCAGTTATGGGATGGAAGACTCCAGCTATGGGGGATATGAGATGGGGGTATCTTATTCCAGGAACTACCAGATGGCCAGTGTTGCTGAATATACAGTATATGGAGGGAATTTAAGTTTAGGAAAACCAGAAAAGCACCAGAACATGAAGAGCTTTGAAAGTTAAACAAAGGAATTAAATTTGATCCTGAAGTTAACAGAGAGCTACTGTAGGCCACTGAGAGGGATAGTGACATTAGAAAACTTACCCTGGCAGTTGAGTGGAAGATGAATTAGATCAGGGATACTTGAGGTATGGACATTTTACAAGGCTACTGCAGTGATCCAGGTAGGAGGTGATGAGTAACCAAACCAGAGTGGTGAGAAGGTGATATAGCTAAGAGGAACTGTGAATGTAAGAATAGCAAGATTTTGAGATAATTTGTATATGTGGA
Organism: Myrmecobius fasciatus; assembly: GCA_023553655.1. Classification (NCBI taxonomy): domain Eukaryota; kingdom Metazoa; phylum Chordata; class Mammalia; order Dasyuromorphia; family Myrmecobiidae; genus Myrmecobius; species Myrmecobius fasciatus. The sequence continues at coordinate 123,979 of JAJPUD010003242.1, read as the reverse complement.
GTAAGAGTGAGAAAGTGAAGATAACACTGAGGTTGTGAACCTGGGTGACAGGTGACAGGTAGGATTGTAGCACTCTCAACAGCAATAGGGATTTTTTTTTAAGAAGAGAAGATTTGCAAGGAATGATAAGTTTTATTTTAGACATGTTGATGTCTACAGGACATTCAATCTTAAATGCTGGTGATGTAGGACTATAGCTTAAGAGAAATAGCCATTTGGGAATCATCTTAATAAAGATGCGCATTAAACCCATAGGAACTGATGTGGATCATTAAGTGATACACATCACTTATTGTGTATAGAGTGAATGAGAAGATAGTCCTACATAGAGTCTTGTGGAGCACCACTAGTTACCAAGAATAACCTGGAAGAACTAACAAAGGAGACTGAAGAGAAATGGTTAGACAGATGGGAAGACAATCAGGAGAGTGGTGTCATAAAAACTTAAAAATGAGAGATTATCTATCAGGGCTTCAAAGATAATCAAAGATATAAGATACTTCAGGGGAAAGGTTATTAGATTTGGCAAGTAAAAAAAATTCAAGCACTAAATGTTTTATTATTCCTATTTTATAGATATAGAAATTAAGATTTAGAAAAGTTAAGTGAATGACCCATTGCCATATACTTAGTGTCAGAGGTCAGAAATGAAGCCAGGATGCTATTGATTTCACACTCAGGAATCCTACTTTTCCACATTGCTTACAGAAGCTATATATGGTAAAGGTTTCAGTAATAAACAGTGACTGATAGAGCAGAGAGGTTGTGAAAGCTGAAGGCTGAGAAAAGATCATTGACTTTATCTAGTGATCCCAGTTACTTTAGTGACCTTGAAGTAAGCAATTTCAGCAGAATAGCAGAGCTGGAGGTAACTGCAGCAGATGTTACTATTGCAATTGCTTTGGGATGCCACAAACCATGTCTATATAAGATGGCGAACTTAATCAGATGACTTCTATTGATACTCTAATCCCTCATCTTCTCCTCTCCAAGCCTCTTTATTTCCTGACATAAAAATATTGAAATTAAGCTATTAATGACTCTCCAATGGTCCCTAGGTATTCAAATGAAAGGAAGGATCAATTGACGAGGCAAACTTCATTATTATCTTATTTTAAGAAATTGTCACAGCCACCTTGACTTTCAGCAACCACCACCCCAGTAAATCAGCAATCATTAACATTGAGACAAGACTTTCCACCAGCAAAAAAGATTATCAGCTGCTGATGGCTCAGATGATGGTTAGCATTTTTTAAAAAAGAAATACAGTATTTTAAATCAAGCTATATATGTTGTATTTTTTAAGATTAATACTATTGCACACTTAGTAGACTACAACATAGTTTAAATTTTATCCAATTGGGAAGCTGATTTTATTCTGATATTCACTTTATTGTATGGTTTGGAACTGAACTGGAAATATCTCCAAGGTGTACTTGTAATCAAAGTAAAGGAGGGAAAGTCTTCCAGAGGGGTAGATAGCCAGAAAAAAAATGCCTGGAGATAAGAGATGGAATATCTTATCCATGGAAAGCTAGGAGTTTAATGTCAGGAAGCAAGGTATGAGAAAACTGAAAAGTTAAGAGGAAGTTAGGCTGTGAAAGACTTTGAATGCAAAACAAAGCATTTTGTATTTACTCTTGAAGGTAATAGGAAGTCACTCAAGTAGGCAAGGTAACATGATCAGACCTATATTTTAGGAAAACCATTTTAGTGGCTTAATGGAAGAGAGACTTGAGACCAGTCGGCTATTGCAAAGATCTAGGCATAAAGAGTGGTATCAGGGTTGAAAGAGATAAAAGACCATATTGTAGAAATCTTGCAAATGTAAGCTGAATAATCCTTGGTCATATACTTTTGAAACAACTCCCAGGTCCTTTGGCCATTTTTATAAGGGAGCTCCCTATTTCCTTATCAACTTGGTCACCAGAATTCACTCCAGTCTCTGCTCTCTTTACTCCTGAATCTTCCTTTGTTTTTGAAATCATATTTGAGTGGATCCATTGATTCTCTGGATGGTCTTTCTACCTATGAAGACTTAACTAGTTTCTTTCTGTTGTCCATGGAATCTCCTAAAAGGTGTTCTTGAACTAGTTCCTCCTGATCTAATTTCTTATTTGTGCCTATTCTGCAATGCTATTTGGATTTCTCCCCCCTTCAATCTAACAAATATTTATTAAGCATATTTTCTAGACAGGGTACCATGCTAAGCACTGAGGAATACAAAGATGAATGAGACATAGTCTCAGTTCCTGAGAGAGCCTACAATCTAATAGATTTATAAGATGGGTACAAATAAGAACAATATAAGACAAAATGAATTAAATGTAAAGGAGAGGTCTAGGGAAAAAACCTCCTAATAATTTTTCTACTGTGATAGGCTCTTTGACTTTGACTATTAGTTAAGCATGATTTCTTTTCTCTCCCCTAAGCACTTGGTCTTTTTAATATAGAATACACAATTTTTTTCTAAATGATATTTTCAAAGTGAGATTTTAAATAATATCCAGGCTTTCTGTGGGTTATTTATTTTAAAAAAATTCCTTTCCAATTCCCAAACATCCACATTTTGTTGCACTTCCTTTTTCCAAGGCTGTCATTGCATGATATGCTTTGTTTATTTGTTTGACTCCCTTCATCCCCCAGGATGCTGAACTTCATTGTTCTCCAACCACTCTTGCACTAGGGTTCACCCACAAAAATCTCTTATACTAATTCATGGTTATTTCACATGACATGTATATTTCCTTTCCCTGAGAGTTCCAAAATGATAGTAGCTATTCACTTCCCATACAACAAAACCTTACCTCTATTTCTCATCCAAGTGAAATGTAGAATAGGCAGTGGTGTACTCATAAATGTTTAACAACTTGCTCTCTCAGGAAAAAAAGGGGTTCGTGACATACCTTAAAATCCATATTCTTCACATTTTTCTCTATCACAAATCTAGATAGTCAATAAAACCATAAACTAAGCCCTAATTTAAAACATTTACTCATTTCCAAGATGTAAATGTTTACATTGAAAATTAAACAATTGGATCTCAAAGCTGGCTTATGCTGGTCCTAACACACCCTATCCCCACCCTCACCCCAGAAATAGGTATACTTGGTTCAGTAATGGTGGAGGTATAATTTAAAAAACCCCCAGCTGTAGTCCTTTATTCACTTCATGATCCCCTTCATTTCAGCTGGGGCCCACGTTTTTTCGGCTAATCAGAAGTACAGATTCATTCTTGACTCTGTAATTTAAAACCCTTTCTCTATTTGCTTGGCCTGTGAATCACAGAATCTCAATGTCAGAAGGGACTTTATAAGCCATGGAGTTCAATCTGTTCCTGGTAGAAATCCCCCTTTACAATATTTCCAACAAGTGGTCATCTATTTAGCCTGAAGGCAACTAAATTACAGGGAAACTCAGTAGGTCCTGAGATAACCAGGTCCATTTGGGGACAATTCTAATTATTAGAAGTTTTTCTTTACACCAAATCAGGCAACTCATGATATAGTGGATAAAATGTTGGAGTTGCAATTGAGAAGTTAAGCAGTAAATAAATATTTATTTAGTACAAACTATGTGCCAGGCATTGTGTTAAGAGTTGGGGGATACAAAGAAAGGCAAAATATAGTTCCTGCCTTCAAAGAATTTACAATTTAAAGAGGAAAAACAAAACATAGAAAGAAGCTGACAGGGGATATACCTGGTATTGGGACATGATAAAGACTTTCAAGGGTAGGAAATGATTATATTTCTTCCTTGGGGCTCCCTCCTTAAACAGAAGTTCTAGGAAAATCTCCCCAAGGTCTACCCTCCACCATTTCTGGTCAGATGAGATCAGGAAGTATTGAGGTTTGAACTGCAGAGTTGATGTGATCTTGAAAGATGATAATTTTCTGGAGACAATGATAGAGCAGTTAGGTGGGAAAAGAAGGAAGACCAGAGTTCAAATGGTGTCTCTGACACTTTGTTTCAAGACCCCAGGCAAGACATTTAATTTCTCTCAGACCTGGTTTCTTCATTTGTCAAAGGAAGATACCAATAGTACCAATAGGTGAGCTAATAGATTTGTTGTGAAGATCAAATGTAAAGTTAATGTAAGTAAAGTTCTTTCTATATAAATGTTAATTATTATTATTATTATCATTATCATTATCATTATCATCATCATCAAGTTAATGTCTATCTATGTACTTAATGCTACAAGTTTTAGTCTTTGGGTCTAAGCACAGCAAATTTAATTCTTTCACATGAAAATCTCAAATTGATAGTCAATATGACCTTGTGGGCTTAAACTATTTTGAATCCTCTTGAATTATCTCTAGTCTGGTCAATAATAATACCTTCCTTTGCCCTTACTACTCAGTTTGGAAGCCCTGGGATGCCATGAACCAGTAATTTGCTTCATTGCATAAGACTCAAGTGCCTTCACCCCTTGAATCCCCCGAATCACTGATGAACTTTGGATAAATTCCTTTAGGAAATCTTTGAGGCTTAGGATCATAGTTTTTTGTTTTGTTTTGTTTTTGCTAAGGCAATTGGGGTTAAGTCACTTGCCCAGGGTCACACAGCTAAGAAGTGTTAAGTGTCAGAGACCAGGTTTGAACTCAGGTCCTCCTGACTTCAGGGCTGGTGCTCTATCCACTGCGCAACCTAACTGCCCCCAGGATCATAGCTTTAAAGGTAGAAGAGATCTTAGTGATATCCTCGCCCAATCTTGTTAATTTATAATTGAGGATACTGTGGCCCAGAAAATTAAATGACTTGCCCCAAACCATGAATAACAAAGTGGGGATTTGATTATAGATCCTTTAACTTCAAATCTAGCACATTTTTCACTAATGCATTCTTTTTACCATGGGATGGCCAAACCAACCTCTTGGTAAGCTGTGAGACTGAATTTTAGCACAGAGATGCACAAGCTTTGTGGGCAACTGCAAGAGATGACTCAACCTCCCATCAACCTATAGTAGTCTCCCTCAAACTCTGAGTTTAAGGTTAAGTATCCTGGATTAATGCCTTGGATTGGCTCAAACTTTCCTTCTTGGTCAGGAACTTTACAGAGAGGTGTCACATAATTCCTAAAGAATAAAATTTAAACCATTTCTAGATTCATTTCTCCAGACCACATCTACCACATTTTGCACATACCCATCATCCACCTATGCATGTACTATACAAGTACACATATATGCACATAGATACCCAGGTCAGAGCCATAAGAAGACTCCAGAATCAGAATTGACCCCAGCCATGCAAAAGACAAAATAGTTTATAAGAAATGATAAAGGAGACTGCAAAATATCTTGCCTCTCCCTCTTCAGTCTGAAATTCTGCCATTAATGATTCATCCATTTTTGACTTGTGAAAATGTACCTCGTCCCCTAAAAAGGCATCTCCTAGACATCTGGGTGGTATGATGGGATAGATCACTGAACCTAAAATCAGAAAGCCTTAACTTGGAATTCTGGCTCAAACATTTACTAGCTGCATGGTCCAGAATAAGTTACTTAACCACTGTCTACCTCAGTTTCCTCATGGGTAAAATGGGGTCATTAATAGCACCTACCAAAAAGATGAAGGACAATAAAATGAGATAATATCTGTAAAGTGATTTGTTAACCTTAAAATTATATAAATGCTAGTTATTATTAATTATTATAAAAAAATTTATATTTTTGGGGAATTTAGGGAAGCCATTTCAGACAAGGGGCAACATGAATGCAATGATATAAAATCTTGAGACTTAAAAATAACAGAGATATAAGTGACATGTAAGAAATAAACAGTCTAACCCCAGAGTCAGAGAGACCTAAATTCAAGGTTTGCCTCTGAAAACATCCTGGTCATGTGACCTTGGAGGAAATAATTTAACCTCTTGGCACTGCCAAAAAACTTGATAGCTGCTGGTTTAATAATGATCCCCCTTCATTTCAGCTGGGGTCCAGATTTTCTAGGTATGAGAAATGGAGATTGTTCTCTGTGATCTTCACATGTTCTCTAAATCCCTTTCCCTACTTGCTTGACCTGTGAATTACAGAATCTCAATGTCAGAAGGGACTCTATAGGCCATGGAGTCTAATCTGAACCTGTTAGGAATCCCTGCTGGTGGCTGCTGGAATCTAATTCTGACCAGCAGAATAGATCATATTATGTGAGAGGACATGATACAAGGAGATGAGAAACAATTGTATGTCAGTGAATATCTCTAGTTTATTTCCATGCCCCATGCAAAATATATGTTTTGAAGGCACAGCAAGGTTATTATAGGTTGAAGAAAAGCATACATTCCTTTGCAAGCAACACCTGCTTCTTGTAACTCTGTTTCATGACCTCCAGACATTTATCTCCAATTGTCAGGGCCATGTTAATTCCAATGTATCTGTTAGCTCAACTTAAAAGTAAGAAAACGGTAGATACTAATTTGTAACTCCTTACTCCCTTAATTCTCAAAGTGTGCTGTAATACACAGCTGTAGGGCTGGTGAGAACCGATCTGCCTTTATGTGGAATAGTTTCACACTATTTGTGGTCTTCAACAAATCCCCTCTCTACAATATTTCCAACAAATGGTCATCTATCTAACAGGATGGCAGCTAAATTTCAGGGAATTTTACATCAAGTCAGGCAACTCATAATATAGGGGATACAATGTTGGAGGTGCAATTGAGAAGTTAAATGATCAATAATCATTTATTTAGCTAGGTATTATAGTGAATAGAATATCAAATTTGGAGTCAAGTGAAAAAAAGAGTTCATAACCTATTTCAGACACTTATTAGCAGGATGGCTGTGTGCAAGTCACTTAGTCTATGTTAGCTTATGGAGATAATGTAAAATTATATTGCAACTTGAAAAGTTGTGAGTATAAAATGAGATAGTATTTGTAAAGTAATTAGTACAGTGCCTGACACATAGTAGGTGTTATATAAATATTGGTTATTCTTAAGAAGGTATGATGATAGGCAGTGGTTTCAGTGAAGAAGGAACCCAAGATTATCTGATGGATGAGCTGAAATGGTAGTTATTAAGTGAACCTTCTCTAGGTTCCTTTAAAAAATCCAATCATTTCAGAGAGGCTTGGAGACACTTATGAACTGATGCTGAATGAAGTGAAATAGAACTAGGAAAATATTGTACATGATCACAGCAAGATTATACAATGATCACTTCTTTTCAACAGCGAGATGATTCAGACCAGTTCCAATGATCTTGTGATGGAGAGAACCATCTACACTCAGAGAGAGGACGATGGGGACTGAGTGTGGAATGCTCTTTTTTGTTGTTGTTTGCTTGCATTTTGTTATCTTTATCATTTTTTTTCCTTTTTGATCTGGTTTTTTCTTGTCCAGCATGATAATTGTGGAAATATGGATAGAATTGCATATGTTTAACATATACTGGATTGCTTGCTGTCTAGGGGAGGGAATGGGGGGAATGAAGGGAAAAAATCGGAACACAAGGTTTTGCAAGGGTGAATATTGAAAACAATCGCTGCATATGTTTTGAAAACAAAAAGCTGTAATAAAAAATAAATTAAAATGTAAAAAAAATTCAAATATTTCTGGGAGGAGTACTATGAAAAGTCCCAAATACTCTTATTATCTGTTCTATGAATCAAATGCAGGCTCTCTTGGTTTCCCCTCTCCAACACACACACACACACACACACACACACACACACACACACACACACTCACTCTAACACCTTCACCCCATGAACACACCCTGCTTCTCCCATCCTTACTACCATTCTGGAAACCTCAGGAAGTAGCCAGAAATAAAATGACCCCAAAGCACATCATGCTATTCCACAGGATTGCATCAATAAACAACTGGTTACCAGCAAAGTTGTTCATTCTTTCATGAATCTTGGATCTGAACCAAATAATCAAAAACCATCTCAATCAGCCTCTAACCACAGACTAGGTAAATTATGCTTATTATGCCTTCACAGGGGAGGCATCTAGCTGGAATGGTAGACAATATACTACGCTGAAGAAACAGAGTGACCTGAGTTCTAATCCTTCCTTAGATACCAGGTGAATGACTCTGGGCAAGGCATTTATACTTGCTTAGCCTCCGTTTTCTCATCTGTGGAAAAGGGAAAATAGTGCCATGTGTAAAATGCTTTGAAAACCTTAAAATGCTATATAAGGATAAACAAGTTAAAAAACAGCTGAGACCTAAAGATGATAAATGATTTCTCCAGCATCCCAGAACCTAGTAAGTATCAAAAAGGGACTGCAAAATGGTCCCCTTGACTCCTACTTCAGCCTTCTGTTGTATTGCCCTCTCTCATTCTTTTTTCTTTCTCTCCTTCCTCTATTTGGGTCTAGGATGGAACTTTCACGGGCATTTTCTTCACTGGTGACACAGTTTAGTAAGCCCTTAATAAATGCTTGTTTACTGATTGAAAGTGCTGTTGTTTTATCAAATAATATTCTTGCCTCTGTTCTTGCCCCATTGGTCCTTTTTTTGCCTTGGTTTCTCTTTTTATCCATTTCATTATTTTTATCTTTGTAGGTTCATAGGGATATAATCTAGAGCTGAAAGAGACTCAAGAGGCCATTTAAACGTTTACTTTACAGATGAGAAAAACTGAGGCCCAGGAAAGTTCAGTACCACAGATATGTGCCAGAGGCAAGATTTCAACCCAGTTGTCTGTCTCTGCTCCAATTCTTTCTTTTGGTTTCTTTGAATTTGTCTCGTTCTGTCTCTGTGTCTGTTTGTCTCTCTGTCTCCTTCTCTGATGTCCTTCTTTCAGACACTGAATGTTCTGTAGCTCAGTGTTCTATGTATGGCCAGTCAAACAAGTCTCGTCCTGTCTGTGCTAGGCTCTGGGGCCAGCTGGTGTATGGAAAGCAAAGGAAAGAAAATCTGTTAAAAAAAAAAAGTCCAGGTGAAAACGCCAAAAAAAATATGCACAGCAAAGGGAGCAGGGGAGCTGTAAGATTCCAGCCCTAGACAGCTTCTCCACTGGGATGGGGAGTATGTCAGGGATGTGGAATTGGGATGAGAGGAAATGATGATGCCCACAGTACTGTACCCTTTGTCTGAGCAAAGCTCCTGAGAGAAATTGAGCTGTTTTCTTAGGGTCCTAGACTCTGAAGCAATGGGAGGAAAAAGGAAAAAGGGGGATTATTATACTCCAAGCCCTATGATTTCAAAAGCAAACAGGCCAAGCCAGTGCCCTCTGATTTGAAAAACTGAGCCCCAAGGAATTTTCCCCTAAGGGAGGAATTTATGGATCGAGTCCCACCTTATCATTTCCAAAGGTCAGCTAAGAGAAACCACCTTTCTCCCCTTCCTTCCTCCCTCAAGCAAGCTCTCTCTGCCCTCTCCTCTGGGCCCCTGCCTAACCTCATCCTCTGTTTTTATTTTCTCCCGTTGGTAAACACTGGTGTTCTATCTGGAGCTGAGCAAGGTGGGCTGAGGGAATTTTCTGTTCCTTCATTTATTGCTGTTCTGGGAATCAGATTTGGTTCTCATGGAAATGTACCCTTGGAAAGGGCAGACCCTTGTCCTATCCCAGAGTGGTTTGCTCAAGGTGGAGTTTGGATGAGTCAGGGGCACTCATTCTGGAAGGGTCAGTGAGTAGGGACCAGGCTTTAAGTGTAAGTAAACTTCCCTGTTTGCTGCCCTTCTTTTCACCTTACAATAGTGGAGAGAAAATTTGGAATAATAGCTATACGATAATGGAGCTTTATACAGAACAAATTCCCATTGGTCACTGTGGTTCCTCCCTTAATGTCATAGTAAAAAGAGCACTAGACTAGGCATCAGGATACTTGAGTTCCAAGTATAGAATAATAGAACTTAAGAATTGGAAGGGAAACTGCCTAGCCTGATCTCTTCATCTTATAGAAAAAGAAACATAGAGCCAGACATAATAATACTTGCTCAAATTTATATGCCTTAAGATTCTTCAGGGGTGGTTAGTTGGTGCAGTGGATAGAGCACCAGATCTGGAGTTAGAAAGACCTGAGTTCAATTCAGATGTGTGATCCTAGCCAAATCACTTAACCATAGTGACCTCAGCTTCCTCATCTATAAAATGAGTTGGAGAAGGGAATGCTAAACCATTCTAGTATCTTTGCCAAGAAAACGCCAAATAAGGCCATAAAGAATCAAACACAACTGAATTAAACAAAAGGTTTTTCAAAATGCTCAATGTAATCTACTTTATTTAATCTTCATAATAAATCCTAGGAGATAGATGTGATTATCCCCATTTTATACTTAAGAAAACTTATAGAGATTAAGCCACTTGTTCTAATCTAACTTGATTCTAACTTGAGGCAGAATTCTAACTTGAAATTTCTTGACCAGACCATTTGGTTAAGCAGTCCTTCATGAAATGCCTCCAGGAAATAAATTGCTGTAGGTCACATAGTTAGTTAGTTATTAACTAGAGCTCAGATTTCTTCCACTAAATAAGCTTGAAGAAATCACAGAATCTTATTGTACCTCAAACTTCTCACATACAAAATGAGAGAATTAATACGATTCATTAAAAGCAGAAGACAACCTTAGAATCATATAATCCAATCCCTTCATTTTGTAGATAAAGCAGTTGAGACCTATGAGACAAATTGACGTTTGCAGGATTTGAACTGAGCTCCTCTGACCACTATGAACCCATTGCACTATACCATATTGCTGTTCCAATGGATTAGCTTTCTAAGGTATCTTGCAGTCACAAAACATTTTTTTTAGTTCTATAACCTTCTATCTTTCTAAAGAAGTAAAGAGTACAGGTCACCCCAGCAGACAAACACTGGAATTTTCCTAGTAGCTTAGTTCTGAGCAGACTGTCAGAGGAAGGCCCAATAAATCAGTGAAGGCACTATATTAATGGTAAGATCCTCTATCTAGATTTTGGAACACCTGGATTCAAATTCTTACTGCCCTTACTACCTGTGTGACATTGGGCAATTTATTTAATGAAGCCTCAGTTTCCTTATCTGTAAATAAAGGCTTGATGACCTTTCAGCCTCTTCTAGCTCTCAATCTATGATCTTTGGATTGAAGGAAGAAGAAGCAGTGGGATAAGGGGTGAAACGGAAACCTGTGATGGGGAAATCTGCTTGGGCATCAATGTTCAAAATGTCATCTGCCTAACTTGGCCTCCATGGACCGCTATACAGGAAGTCCAGAGGATAAGTTTGGCTTCAGAAGGAGCCAAGAATCATAGAATCTGAGAGAGCTGTAAGGGACCTCAGGGACCAACACAGAATCTTTGTTTCTGTGTAGGCCATTCACAAAGCAGCCACTCCAGTTTTCAATTTGGATCTTATTAAAAATTTATAATATCCACAAAACTTTATCTGATTACAATTATTTTAAGAGCTGTCAGGAAAACATCAACTAAAGACTTTTAGTTGGCCAATTGGAAATGGGTAAGAAAATGAATAATTGTTGTTTTTCAGTTTGGGTTTTCTTCCCAGAGATACTGGAATGGTTTGCCATTTCCTTTTCCAGCTGATTTTATATTTGAGGAAACTGAGGCAAACAAGGTTAAGTGACTTGCCCAGGTTCACACAGCTAATAAATGTCTGAGATAAGATTTGACCTCAGGTCTTCTTGACTACAGACCTGGTGTTTTATCCCACTGTTACATCCAGCTGTCCTTTTTTTTCTGCCTTTGGCCAATTGGAGATAGTAAGAAACTGATTACTTTATTAAATTAGTGCTAATTTGTCACTGATATTGCTAGAAGTTTTAAAATGTATTTATTTTTGTTAATTAATAACTATATTTTATTACATTTGAACAGTCTAAAAACTTTAATAGCTAAATAAAACTGTGGCCCTTCCTCCTCTATACAGGAACTAGACTGAAAGAGCAGGAATCAGTAATCAAAAGTATATATTTTTATTTACTATATGCTTTCTTCTTACAGTTGACTGAACAAACCCAATGAGAACAAAGGGGGAGAGACATTTGTCTTTGTCCAGGGAATTCTTAGACAAACCTAAAGTGATATTCAACAAACATTTAATAGTTGACTACTAAATACAGGGAGGGACAGCCAAGTGGCACAGTGGAAATAGTCTTGGGCCTGCAATCAGGAATATTCATCTTTATGAGTTCAAATATAGCCTCAAACACTTATTAGTTGTGTGATCCTGGGCAAGTCACTCTTCCCTATTTGTCTCAGTTTTCTCATATGTAAAATGATCTGGAAAAGCTAATGGCACACCATTCAATATCTTTGCCAAGAAAACCCCAGATGGAATGGATCATGAAGAATTGGACAGAACTAAATCAACTGAACAACAACAAAATATCAGGTGTTGGAGATAAAGATGTGAGAACAAAACAAACCTTATACCCAAGAAGTTCCTATTTTACTGATAAAACAGATACACAGGAAATTAATTACAAATAAAAAGTAATTCCAAGAGGGAGAGAACATTACTGATTAACTGGTATTGGATGTGTCGATTAGGATCAGGAGAGGATCTCATAAGGGAGACAACATCTGAACCTTGCTTTGTTAGAAACTAGAACTATAAGAATTCTACTGGGAAGTTTCAAGTCCAAAATGAGCTGATACTTCAAAAAAATCTCAATGGCAACAAGAATCTATTCTAGTCATGTTCCAGGCAAGAAAAAGAATAAGGAGAAGATAGGCCTAGAATCCAATGAGGATGGTATAGTGTTAACTAATGATGATGATTCAATTATTTATCTTCAGTTTTCCTTCTGTCTTCTGAAAATGAAAGTGGTTAAGAGGGAATTAAAGTAATTTATGTTATAAAAACAACAACAATAAAAATAACAGCTAGCATTAATGTAGATGTCAGGCATTATGCTAAATGTGTGCAATTATCTCATTTTATCCTTATAACAACTTAGGAGGAACCTTGAAGTTCTGTTGTTTTGTTCATTTTTCAATTGTGTCCAGTGCTTTGTGACCCATTTGGAATTTTCTTGGCAAAGATACTGGGATGACTTGCCATTTCCTTTTTCAACTCATTTTGCAGATGAAAAAACTGAGGTATAAAGAGATTAAGTGACTTGCCCAGGTTCACACAGCTTGAAAATGTCTGAGGCTGAATTTGAATTTGGATCTTTCTGATTCCAAGCAAGCCACTAGACTGATTAGCTGCTTTAAATGAGCTTGACATGCTTGGATCACTTAGTTGAATTGTATCCCAAGATAATGAAAAAACTTTAGGATGTGATTACTAGATTATAGAAGGTAATTTTTTATGAATCAGGGAATACTACAAACACAGAAAGGCAAATGTCCTGAATTTTTAAAAGAAGAAGATGGTCTATTCTGAAAATTATAGACTTATGAGCTTGACATCAATTCCTTGCAAAATTACAGGTGGAATTATTAAATGGATAATTTGTGAGAATTTTGGGAAACCATGATTATTATGGGATACAAGGAATTATCTAAAAAGAAATCATGTCAGAATAACCTCATTTTCTTATTTCTTAGGGTTACTGCATGGTTAATAGGTTAGGGGAACATGATGTAGGCAGATTATCTGGATTTCAACAAGACATTTCTTAAAGTCTCGTGATAACCTTGTGAAAAATGATGTAATTTGAATGATAGTTCATGTGAGTTCAGAACTGATCGAATAGCTAATCCTCACTTTCCTTATCTCTAAAATTAAGGAGTTGGAATAGATCTCTAAGTTCCCTCATAGTTCTAATAAATTATATTGATATCTCCTCATTGACTGACTGAATATAACTTACTTCTAAGTTTAAAAAATGAGAGACCACTAGGTACAATTGAAAGCATGTGGGATTTGTAGTCAAATTATCTAGGTTCAAATTTCAATCTATCACTGTGTGACCTTAGAAAAGTCAGTTACCTTTTCTGGGCCTTAGTTTTCTCTTTTAAAAAGTTAAAAGAAGGACTAAATGGCCTGTAAGGTCTCTTTCCAGCTCTAAGTCTAGGATCTATGAACACTGGCACGTGGCATTTGGCATCTTGTTCCTGTTAGTTGTACCTCAAACGGAATATAGTTTGCACAATGATTGTTTTTATTCCCCTACCTCTTCTGTGTTTTCATTTAAAATTATTTTTTAAAGAAAAAGTAGCAGTAGCTTAAGGGGTGATTGGAATCTTTGCCATGTTCCTACCCAAACAAACAGCCCATTGAAGGCAGTTAATACCAGAGTCAAATAAAACAGCCTGAGTACATTTATTTGCATGACCACCTCATCTCACATTTAAATAGATAAATTTCTTGGATTTATTTAAAGACCCAGGCACAGAAATAAACGCAGGTACATTTATTTCTGAATGTGGGTACAAGGACATGTAGCCACTCATCTGTACTTTTCATTGAGTAATGGCTTTATTTCTACAAATGACCCCCAAATAACCTTGGCCACCTCCCCTTGGGCCATCTATACCTCTCTTTTTTTTGGCTCTTTACTTTTTCTTTCTTTCTGAAAATTGGTTCAGTCTGGTCCCTCCTAGAAGGATGTGTTTGGGCCAAGTATGGATATTTAAAATTAAATTATTTTGATGTCACTAAGTACACAAGAGAATGAGGAGAATGCTTGGGATGTTTGAAACACGGGCCACCTACAAACTGAACAAATATTGCTTCTCCTAGCTGCAGCAAAACACATTGCCGGAAATGTGAAACTACATAGCCTGGTCCCTGGACCCAGAATACTATTTCTCTTGCTCTCAAACACAGACCTCCACCCTTTGCCTAGAATTGTATTTATCTCTTTGTTTATATCTTCCCTATCAAATTCCACTCATGTCTTTAAAACCTTCTATGAGGCTTTACATGCTTCCTATCAAATTCCACCTATGCCTCTGAGGTTTTTCATGAAGCCTTAGCAATTGTACCTAGTGATCAATTAATGATCATGATGGTTAATAATGAAAAGTACAATGAAGAATATGTTCCCTGTGTCTTGCAATTTTCTTCTGAAGCCTCAGAGTACCCTACAGATAATGGTTTTATCTCATTTATTTTCTAATTAGGTCCATATAAAGGGAAGAAAGGAGATATTGGTTACTTATCTATGTCCATGTTATGATCCCATAGAGTTTTGCTTCCAAAAATGCCTGGGGAATGGAAATGAGTCAGTCAACAAATATTTATTAAAAACCTACTATGGGTCAGATACTATGCTAAGCACTGAGGTGATTCAAAGAAAGGCAAAAATAATCGCTGCCTTCAAGGAGCTGACATTCTAATGGGGGAGGCAACATAAAAAACATGTACATACCAATGTATATCAAGACATATACAGTGAAAATGGAAGGTAGTACCAGGGGGAAGGCAATGGGATGGAGAGAGGATTCGAGGGACTTGGAAAGGTCTTCGTACAAGATAAACTTGATCTGAATCATGAAGGAAACCAAGCCAGGAGGCAAAGTTAAGGAGGGAAACCATTCCAGATCTTGGGGGAAGTCAAGTGATAGAGTGCCTTGTCTGAGAAATAGCAAGGTCAGTGTCACTGGATCATAGAGTGAGTGGAGTGAAATAAAATATAACGAGACTGGGAAGTAGAAAAATAACAGGTTGTGAATGGCTTTAAAAGTCAAACAGAATTTTATATTTAATCCCTGAGGAACTAAAGAGCCATTGGAGTCCATTGAGTGTGTGGGTAGAATGATTTGGAAAAATTGTCTTGGTTACCCCTGTGTAAAATGGGTTGAATCATAGATTTAGAGCTGGAAGACACTGAAGTCAATCCCTTCATTTTACAGATGTGAGAACTGAATCTGAGGGTTAAGAAATTTGCCTAGGACCAGCCAGATAATGAGTGTCTGAGGCATGAGATGAATTCAAGAATGTCAGCCTTCAAGCTCAAGACTCTGCACTGTTTAACCTAATTGCCTAAGAGGGGAGGAAGTTGAGGCACGAAGACAGATGAAAAATCTATTATAATAAGCCAATTAAGAGGTGATGATGACTTGAACAAGGGTGGTGGCTGTGTGTGTGGAGTAAATGAGACATGTCTGAGAAATACCGTAAAGTCAGAAACCACAAGATTTGGCAACTGATTGAATAGAAGGTAAAGAAAGAGTAATCAAAGATGGCACCAAGTTGTAAATCTGAGTGAATGCTGCAAGAAAAGAGAAAAAGTTTGGAAGAAGGGGGAATGGGGGAAAAATAAAGAGTTTAGTTTTAGAAAAGTTGGGTCTGAGATGACTATGGAAAAACCAATCCAAAACACCCAATAAGAAATTGGTAACAAGCAACTAATGCTCAGAGGAGAGACTAGGGATAATCATAATATAGACATGAAAATAAGTTGCATAGAGATAACAATTAGAAAACCTGAGTGCTTCACTGGTCCCTACACTTTGAAAAAGGCCCCTGGGATGTGTAGATCCTCTTTGTAGGGTTTAAGATAGGATATGATGAGTCGCACAAGCAAAATGACACAAATAGATTGCATTCCAAGTTTACTATAACTTCTTCTCCCTTTCAAACACTATACGTTTTAGTCAAACTGACCTACCAGCTGTTCAAGATAATACATCTTCCTTCCCTTTGTGTTAATTGATGTTTATGTCTGGAATGTGCTTTCTCTTCTACTTTGTTAGAATTCCTGTTTTTCTTTAAAACTTTCTTTAAAGTCATCTCCCAGGTACTAGTCTCTTCTCCCTCCAAATTATTTTTTATTTGTTGTTGTTAGTCATTCTCAGTCACTTCTGATCCCATTTGTTTTTGGTTTTGTTTTTTTGCAAAGACACTCAAGTGGTTTGCCAATTCCTTCTCCATCTCATTTTATAGACAAGGAACTGGCAAACAAGGTTAAGTGACTTATCCCACAATTAATAAGTGTCTGAGGCTGGGTTTGATTTCAGGAAGATGAGTCTTTCCTATTTTAGGCCCAATACTCTATATACTGTGTCTTTGTATATATTTTTGTATTTACCTTTCTTTACTCAATAACATGTAAGATCCTTGAGATCAAAAAATGTTTCATTTTTTATCTTGGTGACCTAATTGCCTAGTGCAGTGCTTGGCACACAGTAGGCATTTTAGAAATGCTTACTGAAAGAAACTTTATAGGACCTGTAGTGCTAAGCACAGGGCCTTGCACAGAGAAAGTTTTTTTTTAAATAAATCTTGTTGATTGAATAATGAATTAATGACTCATCTTTCAAACTATATTGCATGTTTTCATCAGTAACCTATGCCTCCTTAAAACTAATTTCTGGATTATATTATATTAGACTATAAGGCACATGGGAATTATGTGAAACTTTCAATAATTGTAACCACAAAGGAAGCCATAATCACATAAATAATTGCAAGTAACATTGTTTTTTTTAAAATAATAGTCCAATACTTCAAGGAACCATGATTTAACTGATACTCCATTTATCAAATGCAGACCTCAATTCATCTAAAATTTGGTAGATGGTCTTAGGAAGTTGCTGTGGACAAAAAGTTTATCACCCTGTATATAATCTGAGGATGAACCTCTCTGAACTTAGTGGAGGTAGTAGTCAGAAAGAAACTATAAGTCTATCCCTAGAACAATATTCAAAGTCTTTTTTGTTTGGTAGGTTCTGCCAAAGCTTTTGACCCATTCCTATAGCCTGTTAGAGAAAAACTATCACTTCTACATCATGATGAAGCATCAGAGTAGGACTTTAATATAGGATAAACACAATTTACACTTATAAAGTACCTTTTAATATGGTTAACATTTATTCTTTCTGGGACCCACACATGCAAAAATGTTTGTGGCAGCCCTTTTTGTAGTGGCAAGAAACTGGAAACTGAATGGATGCACATCAATTGGAGAATGGCTGAATAAATTATTGTATATGAATGTTATGGAATATTATTGTTCTGTAAGAAATGACCAACAGGATGATTTCAGAGAAGCCTAGAGAGACTTGCATGAGCTAATACTGAGTGAAATGAGCAGAACCAGGAGATCATTATACATGGCAACAACAATATTATATGATGATTAATTCTGATTGGACATGGCTCTCTTCAACAATGAAATGTTTCAGATCAGTTCCAATTGTTTAGTGATGAAGAAAGCCATATAAACCTAGAGAAAGGCCTGTGGAATTTGAGTGTGGACCACAACATAACATTTTCATGTTTTCCGTTGATGTTTGTTGCATTTTGTTTTCCTTTCAGGTTTTTTTTTCCTTGTAGATCCGATTTTTCTTGTACAGCAAGATAACTGTGTAAATATGTATACATATATTTGATTTGTCATATATTTTAACATAATTAACATATATTAGACTACCTGACATCTAGGGAAGGGAGTAGGGGGAAGGAGAGAAAAATTTGGAACAGAAGGCTTTGCAAGGGTCAGTGTTGAAAAATTACCCATGTATATGTTTTGCAAATAAAAAGCTTTAATAAAAAAAAAACACATTTATTCTTTTCTTTGATTCTCAAGATGATTCTATAAGATAGTTAATGAAAGTGAAATCAATTAGCTCTCACCAGCTCTGGACTTCATGGACTTGAAAATCATGGGGACTTTTAATCCATATGTTCTTGTCTTGCCTCCCTTGCCTCACCCAATGAGAAAACTTGGAATATTGGAAATTAATTCAAGGATATGTATCACCTTGCTAATTGATACAAGAAAGGAATACTATTGGAATAGTTAGAATGTTTAATTGGGACTTAAGTAAATAATAAAATAACAGAAAAATATTTTTAGTTAAATTCTTCCATAAATAGTTTCTTTCCCACTGTCCCCAGAGTACTTCAGAAAATGAGTACATCTAAGAAACTCAGAACATCAATAAGATGTAGCTTCTCTCATTTTCTCCAACTGAAATGAAGGAATTAAACTCTTCATTGTGGACAGCTTTGAAATTGCAGCTTGAAAAGTGGTTCTGGGGAAAGGTAGGAGAAGAGAAAAGGTGAATTTTCTTTCATTAGAAAAGATCACCTTTGAAAATAAAGGAAAACTGGTTCTTCTAGGATCTGTTCTCGATTGTCACTTGCTTGTCTGATTACTCCAAGTTTTTGATGAAGCTTCCAGACTGACTTAAAAAAATAATGATGGAGTGCAGCCATGAAATGAAAGAATGGATGGGGATCTATGATCTCAAAGAGGAAAAAGAGAGCCAAGGTGGCATGAAGATGATGACCACAACTGGGCAATTAGTTGTACCTACATTAAGTAACCAGTAAAAGAGACAGAAAAAAGAGATATGAAGATGAAAGGAAGACTATGGTATCTCTGAAGTGCCTTTTAAAACTTAAAAATGTCTAATCCCACCAAAATTCAAATTCCTATTTCATGAGTCAAATTTGGTTTCAGGAAGGGAATAATGGTTGGAAAGAAAGGAAAAGAGAAGAGATCTGACTTAACAATCTTGGGGGAAAGTAGACATGAACACATGGGGGAAAAAACTAGAAAGTACAAGATGCAGACAGTTGTCATGTTGAGGGGGCATTGTACTGGATCTAGAATTAGATAACCAAGAAGTCCAGGTTATTTTACAAAGTGGTTATGTGACTTTGTACAAATTATTCCATATCTCTGGGCCTATTTCCTTATTCATCAAATAGAGATAGTAATACTTGTGTAATAGGCAAGACAGAAAAAAGACTCCATTTCCCAAGATGTCTGAGCCCAGAGCACACTCTCTGGGAGAACAAAGTCTCTAATTTCTTCTGTGCCCACAGTTCATATCAAATGTATTCTGGGACCAAGGATGGTTTTTTGGCACTATTGCCCTATTGAAATATACCCTCTTCTTTTGACTTCAGAGATACCATACTATTGCTTTCATCTTCATATCTCTTTTTTCTGTCTCTTTCACTGGTTACTTGTTCTTTACCTGTTACCTTAAATTGGATTCTACATTTGATCTTATTTACTTAATATCTTATTTCTCTTTATTCTCTCCCAGAACCCTTATTCACTTCCATGACTTCGACTACTACTTTTATGCAAATGTATATATTTAGTCATAATATTTATATATATAATTCTCTTCTGAACTCCAGACAACCTGTTCAACTGTCTTTTTGACCATAATGATATATTGATTAAGTGCTTGATCAAATTCAGTTTAAAAAATAGTGGGGAAGGAGGCAAGTCACATGTTTACCCCAGTGATTATACACTTTACCCATCATCAAAGGGCTCTCTGGGGTAACTCAAAGTGTTTTATATCTCTCAAGAGAGCTGGATGCCTCTTCTCCCTTGCTACCATTTTTACATGCTTGGCATATAATAAGTGCTTAATATATTATTTTTCATTCATTTATTCACTTATCACATGTGGTAATACTAGCCTAATTAGCCTAAGAATTTAAATGTGTGTGAGTGTGTGTGTGTGTGTGTGTGTGTGTGTGTGTGTATGTGTGTGCGCATTCCTGTCTGTGTGGATTTAAGCAATCAGATTCTGGCTCAATACCTATCAACTAATCTGCTTCCCATTGCAGCCAAATTAAAATGAAGTTCAGTCACATCAGTGTTGTGTAACTATATAAATCTTAAATCATAACAATAAGAAAATGAACAAAGCCAAATGTATTAAAATGTTCTATGGCTATAGGATGTCAATAATTCCTTCTAAGACTCAGAAACCTTAAGTCTTTTTTGGTTTGTAGGTAAGCCAAAACCAAAAGAGTTCTAGTAACAGTTTAGGTGCTCAGATTCAAGCTCTGCTTTAGGGAAAGCATCAAAATTAAGTTAAAATCAGTGTTCAAAAAACCCAGAAGCTTAGATTCAAACCTCCTGGAGAGCAGCTTAGTCAGTCCAGTAAAAGTAGTATGCAACTTCAGGACAAGAGATTTGTCACCTTTAAATTGATGGCCATTTAAAATCTTTTTTGTACTTTCAATTATTTGAAAGCTTTGAAACTTTCAGTAAGAAAGTTCTTACATTTTTCACTTTCTCCTTTGACTGATCAGACCATAAGGAAAAAAAAGTCAATTGAATTTACACAGAATACAACCAAAGCTGACAGCATATACTCTTTGGTAGAGAGGGAGGTACCAGTGTCAGTGAGACAATAAGAGGAAAAAAACAAAGATCTTCTCTGATTAGTTAGGTGAAAGATTTTGTTGATAGAGAGGAACATATACCAGGGGAAAGAAGAGGTTTTTAGACTCTTAATGTTTTGACCATTTCCTTCCATATCTTAAGTTTTTTCTTCTTCTAAAAAATTCTTTGAATTTTTTATGCTAGAAATAATACTCTTTTGCTTTCTTTTTTTTCAGTTTCTGCCTCCTAAATAGTCTTTGTCTAGATTAATAGATTAATATGTCAAAATCAAAGTTCTCATCATTTGACCACTGCTGACTTGGATTTTTATTAGTAAATCCATTGTGGATATGACAAAGTATCAATTAAGCATTTTAGACTTAGACTTTTCAGCAATTTCCCAGACTGAGCGTAAATTTTGACTGTATAAGCTAGAGGAGACAAAGTATTTGATTTGCTTCGTTGACTACCCATAATTCAATCTTCTGACAAAACCCCTATTCTCAGAGGTCATCACCAGGAAGGTTTTTATCCTCTTGTGTTATTCTCTATCATCAGGCTCTTGCTCATTTCTCAAAACCAGATAATGTACAACTTTCCAAGAGAAAACAGGGCAGACAGATCTTTTACTTATTATCTTAAAGGATAAGCAATTATTCTTTAAGCAATATTGCATAATGTTTGGATTTTTCTCACTCAGCCCAACTAACCACTTGAAGAAAAAGAGAATTCCTCTCTTTGAAGCATAGGTTTCCCTAACTCACTACTTTTATTCAGTTGAGGAGTCTCTGTGAGCTGCTCATCAAGGAGTTTAGGGTGACTACCAAATCAGATAGTTCCACCTCTGGACAAAAATTTATAACTAAGAATATATTAGGCACAAGAAATCTGTGAAAATTAAAGTAAGAGGATACAGAGTGGACAAGATAGTTTCAATTCCTGTCAACAGACAGATTATTCTGAGGCAGATAACTACTAACAAAGTGATTATCTTTTACACAGTTTATCTATCTGTAATAAACACCCTTAAATTACATTCCAAATGGCTTATATGGCATAAAGAATTTAAGGAAAATGGCTCTACTACCCCAAGGAATACTGGAGACAGTCAAGGTCCAGAAGTGGTGTGGATAAGAAATCTTACCTGGTTGATATGATTCAGAGTCCTGGAGTACAGAAGTCCCATTTGTCCCACCAGGAGTTCTAGTCATACACTTCTGAGACAAAATTATTGGGGAATTTCTCAACCCAGAGATCTTAAGATCTTTCCAATTTGGTCCATTTTGCCAGAGGTCAAGAAATCAGGATTCAAGACTAGAAGATTAAAAAAATATATTTTACTTATCACTGATTTATGGGCTGTTGCCAGGTGAATAGCAATGGCTCTGCCCAAAAAGCACACATGCACATAGATAGGGATTTACACAATCAGTTTAGTGGCAGACTGGAAGTAGGAAGAATGCATTAGCTTTGTGGGCAAATTTTTTTTTAACCTTGGGAACTAAGGAGTTGGCAAAGATAAGATTTGTTCCAGTGATGTACAATGTCCTGATGTTTTATATGTGGTTGTTCTTATTAGAATATCCTATTTGAGCAAGACAAAATCAAGCCAGACTCATCCTGTTCTCGTCAACCTGAGGGTCTCTATTCACATAGCTCCATAGCTCTTTTTCTTTGGTCTCTAAAGTTAATTATTCTGGGTAGATGTTTCCTCTAGATTTACAGTAAACAGATTTACTTATCCAGTGTTGTACTTCACTTTTATCCCTTCATTTCTTATATCAAATTACTAATCCTGATGATTTTCACTGTACAATCTTGAATCCATCCATTTCTCTCTACTCCTGTTGCTACCACCCTAATAGGCCTTCATTACCTGAAGTAGTAATGTCCTCAAATATCTTTCCCATTCCACTCTTCTTCTTCCTCCATACACTATTTATACCATTGCCAGGAAAATCTTGAGGACAGATCTGCTCAAAAATCTCATATCTCAAGGGGCTTCCTACAGTCTTCTAAGTAACTATTCTATCCGGCACTGAAAGCAATGCATGATCTTATGCCATCCTATCTTTCCAAACTCACCTCATATCATTCTTTCTGTGCCCTCTACTCTTTTGACAAACTATATGACTTTTCCCTTTCTCCCTCCCTTCTCTCAACATACCCTGTTTTTTACATGCTCTTCTCTGTCTTTAACATCCTTTACCATCTCTTTAAAGGTTATTTTTTACCTTTCTGTAAAGCCTACATTACAAAATCTTTCTTAATCCCCCAGTCAGTAATGAATTTGTTTTTCAGATCTCATAAAACACTTTTTCCGCAACTTTCTAATAATCATGGATCATAGAATATTGTGCTAATATGTGTATTTTAACCAAGGAAAGGAAATAGGTGCTATCTAAACTGCATATCTCTCCTAATGTCTAGCACATGATATGTAGTTCATATCTGCTGATTGTTTGAATGAATGAATGGACTCCTGTGTTTTTAATTCTGTGTGTTTCATAGCATCACCTATGTCATAGATTTGCCCAAATTAGGCAAACAGAAGCAAATCACTGTACTTCTCCCAATATCTTAAAAGACAAGCTGATAACTGGAATGACTTTCTCTGTGTACTGTCAGTAATGAAGTATGCGGGGCTGGATTAATTCCCAAAGCCTGTGGGTGTTCTTAGTTTTGCTGACCACTCTCCTGAATGGCCCTTCAGAGAGAGCAACTTGTCAAAAAGAAATAACAACATGAAGTAAAAGAAAATATAGAGTGTGAGTGCTGAAGAGTGTTTTCTACTGGGGCTTGTAGCTAGAAGGGCTAGAGGTTTGCCCTGGCTCCCTCCCACCTGAGAAAAGTCCAGAGAGGGAGACATGTGGATTCTTCTTAGCCTTCTGAAATTTATCTTGGAATTTAGAGTGCATGGAGGAGATTCT
Source organism: Myrmecobius fasciatus (assembly GCA_023553655.1). Classification (NCBI taxonomy): domain Eukaryota; kingdom Metazoa; phylum Chordata; class Mammalia; order Dasyuromorphia; family Myrmecobiidae; genus Myrmecobius; species Myrmecobius fasciatus. Next base: position 100,107 of record JAJPUD010003242.1, on the reverse strand, counting down.
GTAAATAGCTCTGGGAGCCTCCAGTGGTATTGGGCTTGTTTGGTTGGCAAACACAGCTCATGAAGAACTTGACATTAATGGTTCCAAAGGCCACTTTGGGAAACTGAGGAGGAGGAAGATGGAGGGAAAAACATCTTAATCCTAAATAACTAACCTCACCCTTGACACCAGTGGCCCCCAGCTGAACCTGTGGTTTCCCTACAGCCAGTCATGGGGACAACTAGAATATTGGCAGTCCTTGGAAGGGTCGATGGAGTTTCTAAGCAACGCCACCACCCCTGTGGGTGGTATGTGTTTGCACTATGGGAGTATAGAGAGGATATTAATCCTCTAAAGAGAGAATCCCAATACTTTAAGACCCTATTACAATCCACTTTGTTAGAATAAAATGTGAAGATACCATAGGTCAAATCATGTACCAGGAAACTTTATAACTATGAAAAACAAAGACCTGCACTATTACAGTTAGTTAGGCAGGCAGGTGTTAAGTTAGATCTAGAGTACTTTCATAGCATTTATGCACTTGCTTGGGGTTACAGCAATGAATACAGAAAAATTGAAAGAAATATTAGAACAAGTAGTCTTGAATTTCCTTCTCCAAACACTTGGCAAACCAAGACTTACCTGTGTAAGGAAGAGAAAATGAAGCTTCCAAAGAGATGAGATGTACATGAGATAATTGTGGTCCAATCTTGCTTGATCATTCTTTTGTGATATGGCTCAAGTGTTTCAATGCAATTCAGTTCACATTTGCTAAATGTCTGTAATATTTGAGGCACTATAATAGGAAGGAAAGGTACAATGATGATAGTGATACAGTCCTTGGGGGGCTTCCAGCATTTTGCTAAAGGGACCCGACAGGTGCATAGATAAAGAAATGTAAAGCACAAGGGAAGTAAATGAAATAGCTGGATTTTAACATTTAGCAAGCCCTAGAAAAAAGTCTGAGATGCGCAAAGCTTTCTTTGGTATTGCCCATTTTTAACCCAGTGACATACTACACTGCCCTCATGTGTCCTATACTCACATGTGTCCCCTGTCAACAAGCATTTATTAATCATGTCTAGGAAAGGAATTGTGCTAAATGCTGAGGATAGAAAAAAGACACATTTAGAGCCTGCCCTCCAAGACTTCATGTCATAATGGAAAGGGCAACATATGAATACTTACATACACTCCAAGTATATGCAGCATAAGTTGAAGGTAGTTTCTAGGGAATGGCACTAGCATTAAGGGAGACTGGGAAAGGCTTCTTGCAGAAGGCAGGATTTTAGCTGAACTCTGAGTTAATATAAGTAAAAAACTTTCAAACATAATTTTACATATAGACTATATATAATGTGTATATATTCACACATACATATAATATACATATGTGATGCTATAACATATATACATATGCATACACACATATGTATAATATGCTATTATATATAATAATGTTATATCATAATTATCATTATAGGCAGGGAACAGAGATGAGATAGGAGAGCATCAAAGAGCCTGGGGAATAGCCAGTGAGCAGATCTACATTGGAGAGATGGAGTAGCAATAGAGAATAGCAAGGAGGCCAGTGTCCCTGTATAATAGAGAAGAGTACCATTTAAAAAAAAACTAACAAGGTAGAAAGGAACATGGTCATAAAGTATGTTAAAGGCAAAAATAAGAAAAAAATATATATATTAGATCCTGGAAATAACAGGAAATACCAAAGCTTATTGAATAGAAATGTTACATGGTTAGACCTGTGCTTTAGGAAGACCACTTTGGCAGCAGAGTAGAGGGTGAACTGGAGTGGGGAGAGGCTTGAGGTAGGGTGAGCCACCAGAATTCCATGGACAGGGCTGTCCCTCAGAGAACAGGTGATTTCACAGGTCTCAGAGGTGGGCTGGCACCAGAAGTGTTATCAAAGGCAGGTCACTGGTCTGTGATGGGGCTTGTTTCATGAATTCTTGCTTAGAGAATAATCTAAAGCCTTGACTCCATTTGGCAATGGGTGGATTAGAATAGACAACCTACCAACCAACCATGATATTTTGAAGCTTATTTCTCCTATGTACATATGTATATTTAATACTAATCTTCTGGAAACCATGTGTAAGGGAAGAGATACAGCCACAAATTTTTGACCCTGAGGAAAGTGGTGGGGTGGGGTTGGGGATTGGGTTTCCCCAAGGTATAACCCCAGGAGGAGAAAATATATTTTAGAATAATATTATTGGTACCCTTTTAAGTTTCCTTTCCTGGGACAAAGGTCTTATCATTTTATCCTAGTTATGGTTTTGCATAAAGTAAAAGAATGACTCCAAGAAAGAGAATTTCAGGTATCAAGGCAAAACAGTGGGGACAGATATTTAGGGGCATTTGCAAAGGAGAGAATGAGATCGATGACTTTACACAGCTCTCCCTCGCTTAAATCCAATTCACACTTAAATCACTCCTGGACCTGCAACACCCAAGACCTTGGAAATATCACTGCTACAGGCTAAACTGAATAATGCCTCTGTGCCAAGAAGGGTCAAGGCTGGAATCTCAAACAGCATTTCTTTGGGGTTTCTTACCCCTAGGAACCTTCTGAAACTCTTCTTCAACTGCACCTTTCCTCAATGTGATGGATTCTTTCAATCCCCAGTGGCTTTGGATTTTATCTTTTGTTTCTTGTTTCTCTTTTAAGGAAAAAGTAAAAAAAATGTATTCAGCAAAATGTCTTCTGTAGGAAATAGCTAGGAGCCACAACTCCAAAATGAACAAGTGGAAAGCTGTGGTGTTTACTAAGATCCTATGGCCATAGTTACATAATTCCAGATGCCCTGCTGGTGGGATGGATTTTCTGGTAGTTGGTCTGTTGTCTATTGTCTGTTTAATCTGCAAATATTTCAGTGTCAGACTAAGTGTCTGTTTTTAATAAAGGCCAAAGATTTTCAGTTTTTAAAAGCTGCCTATTTAATACTGACCTCATCTATATCTTACTCATTCTCTTACCTTCTTCCTAATATATCTTACTTCTCAACCATCAACCATTAGGCCTCTCAAAAATGAAAAAAAATAAGGAAACTTTGCACCTCATCCCACTCCCAGTAGCATCCTCAAACATATTCTTAGGAGCATATTGGAATGGAAAGAGCTCAGACAAAAAAAAAATTTAAGAAACTTGAGTTCTAATTCTGGCTTTACTCCAATTAATTGTGTGACTTTGTGAAAGTGACTTTCCCTCCCTGGCCCTCAGTTTCTTCATCTTTAAAATTATAGGTGATGGTGGAACTATCTAATCTTAAATGTCCTTTCCAAATTTGTCTTTCCATGATTTTATGATTTCTTTCAGAAGAAACCTGCTTCTGAAACCTTCTTGAGATTCTTGATAACAACTGGTATTCAACATAGTCGATATCTTATCCAGCATGAGATAATCCCTACCCCCTGCTTTTTTCATCCCCTTGGTGTGAGAGAAGAAAGGAAGGAAAATATTCTAAAGTTTATTCCAACTTTTGATGCTATATACTTAGGGAAGCATCTTCCTCTAAGGCAGTAATTCTTACAATGTGGTTGAGAGAATCCTGAGGATTTCTGAAGCCCTTTCAGAGGATCTACAAATTCAAAATTAATTTTTTATTTCTAATTTGTTAAATATCTATAAGTATATATAACCCATATAAACAAAAACTCTTTGGATAGATCCTTGATCATTTTGAACACTATAAAGATACCAAAAACAAAAGTTTGAGAAACACTGTTCTAAAAAATTCAAAGCACTTAAAATACAGCACGCTCAACCCACCCTTTGAAAAAGGTAAGCTCTCCCATCCCAGGGAAGAATTAAAACCCAGAGGATGAAAGAGACTATCAAGATTGAATTTTTGAGTAAGTTACATAGAAAATGACTGGGGCCCCTTTACTGCCAGGCCAGTGATTTGTAACCTAAGAACAATACTTAGCAGGCTCAAGTTTTTAATTCCAAGGAAAGCAATAGCATCCATTTATTAAGCACCTAACTGAAAACAAATGTCTAACTTAGGTTAGATCATTTTCTTAACTAAATGGAAGGGGCCACGATCAGATACAAAAGTTTACCGAACACCCAACTACTGCGCTTAAGAAACTAATATATTAGTGAGAGAAAAAAAATTAATGCAGATAGGTATAATGTAGAATAATTTTCTACTGACTTTATAAGTACAGAAAATTCCCTGGGAGGGATCTCTTCTACCAATACAGATAAGCAAGTCTCCTGAAGCTTATATCTTAGAGAATTGCCTGAGATATTGAGAAGGTAAGTGACTTATTCAGAGTCCATCAGAGATGGACTTGAAGTCAGGTCTTCCTGACTCCTAGATCAGTTTTACATCCTTTGTGCCACACACACACACACACACACACACACACACACACACACACACACATGCTGAGTCTCCCATAATGTACAATATTACACAGGATGTGCCTTAGAGAGGTACAGAGCAGTATACTTTGGGAATTCTATGGAAGAAGGTCTTTAATGACCAATGAGCTCAGGATGGCACTCCAGTTGACTCTAAAGAACCCTAGAACTCTAAAATTATAAGGGACCTTCAGGATTCTCAATCTTCTGGTTTTTCAGAAGAGAACAAAATCCTGAGAGGCTACATGACTTGCCCAACCAAGGGCATGCAGATGGTTACTGGAAGAACTAGCACTGTCTACCAGTCTGGGTCTCTAATTAATTTGCAGGCGGGCCCTAGATCAAGAACCCTCTCATCATTGCTAACCACTCTGCTTCCTAGTGTTTCCTGGGAGGTCTCCCAACCAACCACTTGACTACAACCAAGGCCACTTAACTGGCTGATTTGAGTGATCTCATCATCCAAGGAGGCATAGCAGCAATGTGCTGTAAGTTCTGGACTTCTGCTCCAGTCTGAGATCATATGTGAAAATAGCTTGTCTGTGGTCAATTGATATTCAAAACTATCATCAAACTGGGGAAGTCAACTAAGTGTCTGGCTTTCTCTCTTAGGGAGTGGGAATTACAATGAAGCAAGAGATCAGCAGCCAACAGCAACAGGGTAGGACCTTAGCACAAACCTTCTCAATCTTTCTCCTCCTCCTCCATATCCATCTTTCTCTGTCTCTCTGTCTCTCTGTCTCTATCTCTCTCTGTCTCTGTCTCCTTCTTCTCTCTTCTCTCTCTCTCTCTCTCTCTCTCTCTCTCTCTCTCTCTTTCTCTCTCTCTCTCCCTCTCTCTTTTTCTCTTTCTCTTTCCCCCCTTCTCTCTCTTTCCCCATCTCTCTCTCTCTCACCCTGCTGTCTCTGTCTTTCACTCTGCTATCTGTTTTTCACCCTGCTCTCTCTGTCTCTGTCTCTCATCCCCCCATTCCAGCCCCCTCCCTGCTACACATTGTTTCTTAAGAAAAGAAATTGCTTCCCCATCTTTGAGTGGCAGAGACTAGACTGAGTCAATCTGCAGAAAGCATTATGCTGCTCCTTGAGGCTAGGGAGGAGAGCCCAGCTTCCTAACCCAAAGGAGGGGGCCAGCATCAAATTGCAGAAACATCTGCCCTTTTTGGAACATGGTGATGGAAACACAGCCTTGGGGAAAGAGGATGCAGGGATTGGATCAGAACTTCCTGTTGCTCTAGGAAAATAAAGGCTAGGGAAGATTGGAGTAGGTGCCAGGGGAGTTGACTGTCCTAAGGAAGGTGAAGACTGCAGCAGCCTGGAGAAAGTTCTTTTGTGCAAATGTGAATGAGGGCACAGTTTGCAGATGCTGGGATGCTTGAGTCAGGGTACATAGAAAGGAGAAACGTGAAGAACTGGGAGGAAGAAGTTCAGGGCCCTCGTCCTGATTCAACCAATGTTGCTGTGTGGTCAATGGGGAATTCCCCTCCCTTCACTGTGTCTTAACTCCTTTCTCTTTAATATTGCAACATGATTACTTTCAAGAACAAGATAATGGAGATGAAGCATTGTAATGGAAGGCAAGCCCATGAGAGCAAAGACAGCTAAGCATCCATCAAAGGTACACCTGCTATCCATCCATCTGAATACTTGGTGAGCTTGCTTTTAGACAGGCCCCTTCCACAACTCAGGGCACCTGTTTCCTCTTGGCTTACTGCATGGTGAGAAGATGTCTTTGGGTGACTGCCAAACTGGAGCTCAGTATGCATACAAAAGTTTTGAACCCCCAGAAGAACTCTCTCTTTGCCATGGGGAAAAAAATAAGAATTGTTGTAAGCTCAGCCCCCTATTATAGAAGTAGATGAAGTAACTTGAGCTTCTGGAATAGATGGAACAGATAGTACTCTCCATGATAACTGTATTCCTGGACTCTCAGGGATTGTAATTATCCTAGTAGTTTTTCCTTTTCCAAGAAGAGATCACCTAAGCCCAGAGAATCCCCCAGAATTGGTACAATCGAAAGATCCCTGGGGGTGTCTAGGTGGCATAGTGGCCTGGAAAACTCATCTTCCTCAGTTCAAATCTGGCCTCAATGCTTACTAGCTGTGTGACTGTGGGCTAGTCACTTAACTCTGTGTGCCTCAGTTTCCTCATCTGTAAAATGAACTGGAGAAGGGAATGGCAAACCACTCCACTATCTTTGCTGAGAAAACCCCAGATAGAGTCATGGAGAGTAGGACATAACTGAAACAATGGAACAATTAAAAAGATCTCTGGACCAGGATTCAGGAAGGCTAGGCTCTGCTCCTGGTTCCATCACTAACAAGCTGTGTATCCTTGGGAAGTCACAGCCTTATGAGTCCGTTTCCCCATCCATAAAATAAGGTGCTGTTAGAAATCTAATTCAGCTAATCTCTAACTTAGAACCCCTCAATTGTTGTGGTTTATAAAGAAGAAATGTGATACAGGGATGTAGGCCATCCTACATGATGACTGACTTTTTTTCCCTCTATTCTCCACCTGAATTCAAAGGAGGAACAGATGTCTGAAAGTGAAGAACTCCCAAGCCAACTCCACCTGGGCAGGACAGGTTAGAGTCCTCAGGTCTGTTTAAAAACAAAACAAACAAACAAACAAACAAAAACTTCAGGTTTTCTATCTTTGTTATCCCCTCTACTGCCACCTGCAAAGGATTTGATAAATTTCTCTTTGGGCTATTCCTTGGAGAAACACCCTTGCCTTTTATTCTTCCTATTTTCCTACATCACTCCTCAACAATAGGGTGCATACAGATCAATTGTTAATGTCATGAAAAGAACTTTGGACAGAAGATTAGGAAACCTGGCTTCAAATCTTATCTCAGATACTTACTGGCTATTTGACCCTAGGAGACCATTTAGTCTCTTTATGGTTCAGGTTGTTCATCTGTAAAATGAAAGGGCTGGATATGATCCATTTCTAAGGCTTCATAAATCTATGTTGCTTTTTAAAAAGAGAAGAAAAATATCCCAACATATTCAGGCAAGATCTGATGCGTGTTATAACTTCTACTAATTGGTCCCAATGCTGTTCTCTAGGGCTACACAGAAATCTGATCCCACATCCAAAATGATAACTATTTAGGTATTTGGATACAGGTATCTGATGCTCCTCAAATCTCTTTTCCAGGGAAAACATCTTTAGTTCCTTCAACAATTCCTCTTTTGATTGATTTTTGAAAATATGACAGCTATGTGTTGAGTTGTGAGTTACATTATAAAGCTTTGCAAGATTGTGAGCTACCTTTTGGGTTTATAAGAGTATGTTAGGATGTTCTCCAATGCTGGTTAATAGGTATAATACCTATGTTAGGAAACCATGGCCTAGATGTTTGCAAGAATGACATTGTGGAATTTGAGTGTGCAAATGACAAAAAATGTTAATGTTTGAAGCCAGAACTTAGTGATGTGACTATGCAGAAGCAGAGAGAGGGACAAATAATATCAGCTAAGAGATTTCTGGTATGAACTAAAGAAAGATCAGCTGAGTGTGTGTCCTGGTGTGGATAATCCTGCATTCAGAGTGAGTAACCTATGTATATGTAAGTAGAATGAATTCTACGGGTTGAAGGTCCTCCACTTTGTAGATGGCTGAAGAGATATGTTTTTTATGTGGTTTTACTTCCCAGTGCCAGTCTCTCACAGAAGACTATCAATACCTTAGAGTCTTGGGTACCAGTTCCCATAGAGTGATATCAATACAGGGTGTCTCAAAAATCCCAGTGCCTTTTAAAACTAAAATATAGGATGAGCCCAAAGTTATATGGCTTTTTAAGCTAAAGGACATCAAGACTTTCGATTCACCCTATATTTTAGGACATACAATAACAAAGTCTTTGCATTGGTGTGATATTTTATTGACATAATTCTGAGTCCCTAGAAGACTTTGTATGGGGAAAAAAGGTATTGAAGAGTCCATAAGAAAACTCAGAGTCAGTTTTAAGATTGCACATGTGATAACTTCTATCAGATTGCTTACAGATTTGGGGACGGATATGGAAGAAAGGGGGTGGAATTTGGAACTCAAAATCTTACAAAAGGGAATGTTGAAAACTATATATATAACTGGAAAAAATAAAATACTATTAAGTTAAAAAAAGGTTTCATATGTAAGTGGATCTGTATCAATGATATAATTTTTTATCTTATCATCCTGGACATCCTCCTCTGACTATGCTCTTATTTCTCAATAACTCCTTTAAATGTGGTATCCAGAACCTATTCTGTGTGTGCTGTGATGAACTCAGAGCCCCAGGTAAACATTAAACATTATATTTCTATTAATGTGCTTTAAATGGAATAATACACATTATTGGCACAGTAGATTATGTGCAGGGCCTGAAGTCAGAAAGACTCATTTCCTTGAGTTCAAATCTGACCTTAGATGTTTCCTAGCTGAGTGACCTTGGTCAAGTTACTCCACCCCATTTGCCTCAGTTTCCTCATCTATAAAATGACTTATCTCTGCCATGAAAACTCCAAATGGTGTCACAAAGAATCCAACACAACTAAAAAATGATTGAATGGCAGCAATGTGAAATTAGCCTTTTTTTGGCAGATATCACATTGTTGACTCATATTGAGCTAAGTCAATTAAAAGTTCTAAATCTTTTTCACAGAAATTGCTATTAAGTCATATCTTCTACATTCTACATCTGTTTAGTTGAGGTTTTTTTTTTAGAAAGAAATCTAAGTGCAGGATTCTGAACTTTCTTCTAGTGTTTCATCTTGTTATTTTTGGCCCATTTATACAGACTGTGAAGATTTTTATGGATCCTGATACTGTCATCCAGAATATTTCATTTCATTTAAGCCCTTTCATTTTCATGTCATGCACAAATTAAATAATTATACTATTTATCTTTTCATCTAAGATTCTTCTAAAAATTATGAATAGTGCTGGACTTGGAGGTACTCCTCTATATACAACTGTCAAAGTTGACTTCAATCCATTCTGGTCTAATTATTTAATCACCTCTGAAAACATTTAACTATCATAATCCATTCTATATTTTTCTAACTTGGTCACCAATTTATGAATTAAATTGCACGTATTTATTAATCACCTACTATATGTCAGGCACTGTGCTTGGTGCTAAAGTTACAAAGATAAAATGAAGCAGTCTTTGTTCTCAGCAAGTTAACATTCTGTTGGATAAGAAAGAAAGAAACATTTATTAAGCATCTGTTATGTGTCAGACACTGCTAAGAGTTTTATAAGTGTTATTTCATTTGATCTTCAGAACAATCTTGGAAAATAGATGCTATTATTATCCATCTTACCCAGGATAAGGTAGCATTGAGAGATGAGAGTTGTGATGGGGAAGGGAAAAGTTATTTCATAGAAGTCATAGATTATTAGAGTAGGAAGGGGCCTTGAAAACCATGGACTATAAACTCAATAATTTTTATAAGAGGAGGAAACTAGTTCCAAAAGGGGAAGTGATTTCTCTGTTCAGAGAAAGCCAGGACCAGGATTCAGGTATCCTTATTTCCAATCTAGTGTTCTGGATTTACTAGACCAGACTTGAAAGTCCCAATAATATTGGTGGAATTGGGTTTACCTACTCTCTTGGGGATACTGTAGTCCCAAAAAGGTAGTTTCTCTAAAGATCTATGAATCCCACTTGGATTCATTGAATAATGTGACCTAATCTTGTATGGAAGATGGAGGAAAGTTAGGTTGACTTATTAAGTTAGCTGAGACAAAAAAAGGTACAATGGAACTCTAGACCTTCCTCTGTAGATCATTACCCCCATTTTCTTGTTTTCACTTACTGTTATCTGTGATGATTAAAAAAAATTCTAAGAGAAATAATTTCTGGGTGATTTAATCATTAATAAGGTCAGCACATTATTAATAAAAGGACTGTCATTTGACCTTCTCTCTCAGACCAAAAATTATATGATTCTCCTATGAGCTTACAGTTTAGATATGCTTCAAAGAGTAGTTGTTCTTGATGGGAAAAAATCTACTCTGATTGATTAACCCATTAGGAGGTGAACTTTACATAACCTGGATCACCCATATCTTAGGGGCAGCTAGGTGGTACAGTGGATAGAGCACCAGCCCTGAAGTCAGGACGACCTGAGTTCAAACATGACTCTGACACTTAACACTTCCTAACTTTATGACCTTGGGCAAGTTACTTAACCCCTATTGCCTCAAAGACATTGATTTCCATATACCTTGTTAAGGTAAAAGAAAGGATCCACATTTCCCCAGACCTGTCTGAAGCAGGAATACACTTATTAGCCCAAACGTAGAATTCTTTTTACTGTCTTTTTAGATTTAACCTGGCAAATCTTTGTCCCACACTGGTTAGTTTTTGGATAAGGAAATATAAAAGGGAAAAAACCTTGATCCTTTTGCAATGACTAGTTATTAAATATTAGAGAGAAATGTTCATTTCTCATATATCATTATCTTTCTCTTTTGGTAACAGATTTTAAATCCTTGACCTCTTTTCATGTGGTATCCCAATCTGCTCTAGCATTTTCACAGACAAATCAGAAAAAACATTTCACAGAAAGACTAGATAGGTCAACAAAGCTGCAAAGCAATAGGATTTTTAAAAATAATGTTTCTATTATAGTATGTATAATATCCTATGTTCTGATGTCCATAGGATAGAGGAAGGACATGCCGGTGGAGAATGGAGATAGACAGAAGCAATAAGGGAAGAAATCACCAAGGAAATTTCTGGACCCCAGAATTTCAAAATGACCGTTAGGCCAAGGAAGAAAGGGCAAAGGGATAAGCAGTAGGTCAGTAATCACATTGCAGAGAGACTGCACACTCACTTCTCCCAACTTCTCATCTCTTTTTAATCCATGCTTGTGGTGGTTGGAATTCTCATCTCCTCTCTACTAGGCAAGAGGGACACGTATATTATGTTTAAGGAAGGAGTAAGTTCTTTCTTAGGCCCATCTAATTTGTTTTCTATCTCTGATGGATGGGGAGTGCTGGGATTTGGATTGGATACAATCATGGGACTTGGGAGTTTCTATCATGGCTATGAAAATTTCCAGAAAAAGGAAGGCTATGGAGGGCAAGTCTATAGCAGAGATAGCCAGCTACAAGTTCCCAGAAAAACAAAATATACGAACAAATAAATAAATTTTTTGAATCATCGGGATAGTATCACATTTGCTTCCTTTCTTTTATCAGATCATTCACTAGAGACCCAACTTCAATTTTGCTCCTTACTTTAGCAGATATTCAGTCTTTGTTTCTAAAATTCCAGGTTCAAAAACATTCATGGCCAAGTCCTCTCCAGAGAAGGGGGAAATTATTTTCACTGAGAATTTAATTTTCCTCTTGTCTTTTAAATTTAACTCTAACAATTTGTTCCCTGTTCTAATTCAAGGCCATTGGCCAACTTTCGCAGTTGGACCATCTGACTAAAACATGAAACTTTCCCACCTTCAAGAGTAGTATAGTTTATTGGGTAGTTGGGGAGATGATGATGATGGTGGTGGTGCTTTTGGTTGGCATTCATAGTGATGTAGTGAAAAGAGGCATCCAAACTGGAGTAAGAAATCTCATGCTATCTCACTAACTAGCTGTGTAGTCTTGTCACTGTCATGTCAATTCTCTTGGATCCAATTTCATCAACTGTAAAATAGAGACTGGAATAGTTAATCTTCAAATTCTCTCCAAGCACTAAAATTCTGATTCTGATTTCCATTCTCACAATAAATAAGTTAAATCTCTCTAAGGAGGCAAGATGGTACAGTGTTGACTTCCAGAGTCAGAGAATTTTGTTAAAATCTGTGTTTCACTAATTACTAGCTGTGTAATCTCAGACAAGTTACTTAACCCCTCTGTTCATCAGTTTCTTATTATTTAAAAAAAATTTAACTAGAAAACATTGAAGTGATCTTCCAGCTCTAAATTTATGAAGCTGATATGATAAATAGCATCCTAATGATTTGTTAAGAAGGAAAAACACATATCAGGAGGGAAAAGTTTGTTGTAATATTAACTAGTGGTCAGGAGGGAGGCAGGAGGTGGCGCTACTAAGTCCTTGATAAACCCCCTTTATCATCATTTATCCTATCCCATTGGTACCTTTGGCTCAAGCGTGCAAAGTGAGTTGCAAAACATAGCTTTGGAACAGTGTTAACTAACTTCGATTCTACCCCCAAGTCCCAGCTCCCACCCAAGACTGAAGTGTTGTTCTTGGGTTAAGAAAACTATGTTTTAGAGACGCCAGGCCCTGCGTGTTCCTAGGCCAAGATGATGTCATGTCTCATGTGAGGTCAGCACATGTATTGAATTAAGAGCTTAAATCATGCCCAAGGTGGGTATACTCTGTCTCCTCCTTGACCTTCCCCTTCCCACCCATTTTCAGTTACTAGGCTTAGCTCAAGGTCATGGCCAGGACTGAGAGCCTGGCCTTCATACCCCACCGATATATTTCTTCATCTGCCAACCCCTTCAGAAACATATTTGAAGAAGAAAGGTTCAACTGTTCCTCAGGCCAGCCCTCACTCTTTAGAGGGATTGAAATAGGATTTGTTCCTGACAGGGAGAACTGAGAGTTCAATACTCCCTCATGGCCTGAGCCATGTCACTTTTTCCTTCTTAATCAACAAAGCTGGCCTTTGAATTTACCATTGGCTTTCTTGGAGAAGAACGGTTTTTGTTTTGTTTTGTTGTTGTTGTTTTAGGAGGTGGGGTCTAATTGCCAAGCTTCTCTGTGTTGCTGAGAGAAAAAAAATGGGGTACTATGAGTAGGGAAGGCTGTTTCTTATATGTAGCATAGGATGCCATGTAGCTCCAAGGGAGATAGGTTGCACATCTCTAGATTTTTCTGCTTTAGTTTAGTTTTAGTTTTCAAGGAGGCTTTAGTTTTTATCAAGAGAGGAAGCAGGCCAAAAATCTGACCCTTTTGTGCTCTTCTCTCTCTCTCTCTCTCTCTCTCTCTCTCTCTCTCTCTCTCTCTGGGAGGGAGGGAAGGAAGGGGAGAGGGAGAAAGGGAGAGAGAAAGAGAGTGCATACTAGGCTAGAAATATATATCATTAGTCTAGGGAATGTGGTTTTCAGATTTGAGCTCAATTTCTGATCACTATTTCTTAATGGGAAAAGGACTTTATAGCTAATGCTCGTGCTTCCCACCAAATACCAATACAACAATGAATATACAGAATATGTAGCTAAGAAACCCATTTATCCAAATCAATATCAAAACAGAAATCAAAGAAAATCTACATAGGAGAATATATACCAGATAATACAAAGTAAAGATGCTCTCACATGGGGAGTGAGTTCAAGAGAAGCTAGATAGTGCAGTAGAGGTCTACTCTAATTCAGAAACACTCCTTTTATAGAATTCAAATCCAGCCTCAGATACTTACTAGCTGTGTGACACTAGGCAAGTCACTTAATCCTGTTTGCTTCAGTTTCCTCATCTAGAAAGTAAAAAGGAAATGGCAAACTACTCCGGTATCTTTTCCAGATGAGGTCATATATAATTGGACAGGACTAAAATAACTGAACTACAACAAAAACACAGCCTGACAAGGAGAAAGAGTCTCAGATCTATCTCACCCAAGAGAAAACTTCAAGTATCTAATGTAGCAAGCTAGGGATAGGGACATGATGGAGGCTGATAAATGCTTTCCTATCCCTCATCTGAGATTCAGGCAGGACATGTGGTATTATCTTCATTTTTTAGAGGAAATTCAGAGTGGTCAAGTGATTTTGCCTGAGATTATACACACAGCTACTGTAGTACAGAAAGGAGTGAAAGGAAAGAAAAGCGCTCACTTCATAGTTTATTGAGAAAGCAAAGGTTATTTACTCTCTTCCTTTTCCTCTTACAGTTCCTAATTTCTTTAAAAACTCAACTTGTGTCATTTCCTGTGTGACGCCCTTCCTAATTTTCCCAGATGTGCATGCCTCTTCTGCAAATATTACCATATATTTACTTATCATAAATATACACAAGTTGTTTCCTTTCCCTCAGTAGAATGCAAGTTCCTTGAGGTCAAGCATGCTTTTATTTTTATTTTTGTATCTCCTGTGTCTAGTACGATTCCTAATTAAGTGATTAATTGGAGCCTTGCCTCAGTCTCTTTCATAGTGCCATTTAGTCACTTCTTCTAGGTTATTCACATGATCACAGAATTTGAAAGTTGCATATATCTTTTTTTCCATTAAAAAAAGTCTCATTGGGCTATCATACTAAGAATATATGTGTATATATATATATATATATATATATATACATATATATTCCTGAACTTGTCAACACTGCATTATCCCCTGAAGATCCCTTTCTTTTGCACTGCTTTGCCAATCTAGAGGAAAAGGATTCAAGAATTCAGGTCTTTATATTTCAGTATTCCTTCCAATAGATCATAATGTAAATACATTAGTATCACTGGGTTCATAGCAGAGTCATAACTTGCATTTCTAACAAGCTCCCCAAAGTAAACTTGGTATAGTCTTGTGAGTAAGAGACTTTTTGGAAAGAGTGTGTCCTGCTGTTGCTAATTAGTCTGCCTTGGGTGAGATAAGCAGAGTAACAGCAGGCCAGGGAAGAGAGGAATAAAGAGATGAGAGGTAAAGGGGAATATTATTTGGTGGGCTCCTGTTTCAATCTATTATCCTTGTTAACTTAGTGCTAAAATCAGTCATTGTTATCATTAGAAAAAATTCATTTGCTCTAAGTACCTTCTATATTTTGGCCACCTGGAACAAAGCCCCAGTCACCTCATCCTAGTTATGGCTTTAATTCAAAGTACAGAATGCTATTACACGGTGGTGAAATCCCAGGACAGGTCCTTATACATGTTTAGCTGGAATACAAAGGGAGGTACTGGAGTCTGAGGGTAACCACAGATTTTTCTACCTGGAGTCCTGCAGTCTAAACCCCACTGTGGACTTGTGTCCAAGATTTTCCCCACCCTTAAGCCACAGAGAGAAGAAGGAAGGGCCTTCTAGTTTTTTAGGATTCAGCTTTGGAGACAGATTGGGTGCCCATTCCTACACTGACTGCTTGCAGGGCTGAGGCAAGCAGTGATGAGAAGAGTATTGGGAAAAGGAGAATGGTGTAGGGAAGCTGACTTTGGCCAGAACCCACAACAGCCTGCTTAACACTTGGCACAGAACAGTTAAGGGGACAGTCAGAAAAGCCTGGCTCAGGGCAATTGGGCAAGGAAAGAACTTCATATCCCCAAATCTGGGCCAAATCCTGGAAGTTGGCCAGAGAGAAAACAGGACCCCCTTCCTTCCCTTACTTCAGACTACGTACAGGTGCCTGTTAGAGATAGCTATCTCTCACCCTCCAATTACTTGCTGTAAGTTCTCATCCCCTTTCACATCTCTACCTTTCACACCCAGAGTAGATAGATGAGCCCTAGAGCTCTACTCTCACAGCTCATCCTTTAGATAAAGTACTCTATTGGCTTGAGTAAGAATAAAGAGGAAATAGAAGGAGTTGCTGTCACTATCTCCAACTTTTACACTGCAGATTTCTTCACCTAGGGGAGAGAGGAAGGCAAGTAAGGAAGAAGAGACAGCAGGCTGTCAGAGGCAGTCGCCCCAGCTCCCAAGTCCCTTTGAGCTCTGGATGGGCCCAAGGCCTCTGCTGAATGGAACTCTTTCATATCAAACAACCAATGAAGTGAGATGTAATATCCCTCCCCCGCCTCACAGAGCTCTCTTAATCCAGGCGGCACAATGCACTGTTCACTCAACTCAGGAAACAAAATAAATACATTTTTGCAAAAAAAGCCCACAATGGGGCTTTTGAACAGCAAAGGACCAGGGAAGGGTTATACCTGGCCCAAATAGGGAGAGGGAGAAGACTCAGCCCATGGGGGAAGCTGAGAAAGTGTTGTATCACCTTTATTTTCCTTCCATTCATTGCTCCAAACTTGGACTCTGTCCTTGGGCATTAGCGACCATACAACCCAAGATCCATTGCTGGCACAGACTGGTGTCACAGTCCCTCAGTGGGAGACCCAGGGTCTGGGCACTGCCTAGGGAAGGGTTTAGCACGAGCTTTCTCAAAGCCAAAACACACCTCAGACTTAAAGGAGGTCAACACTGGTTCAATCAATTTATGTTAGGCTCACCTACCCAATGATTTTGCTTCTATTTCGGCTTCCTTGGCTGGATCTTTTAAATTTTAATGGATATGGTTCTGGCTTTGTCCACTTCTTCCCTCCAACCTAAAATCCTGTGAACAAATACCAAGACCGGGCTCCCTCACTTGACTGTTGCCACACCTTCACACTCTGATGACCTACTTCTATCAATCAATCAACAGGTAATTTTCCAAGCAAATATCTAGTATTTGCCAGGCACTGTGCTAGGTGCTGAAAATAAAAAAATAAATAAATAATAAAACTAAAACAAATCGGGAGTGGTGATTTGCCCAAAGTCACACAAACATTAAGTGATAAACCAAGACTTAAGCTGACCACAAATTCAATACTCTTTCCATTATACTATACTAACAGTGATGGATTTAGAGTTGTCAGGAGATCTTTGAAATTATTCCTTTCTCTTTTTCATTTTACAGAGGAGGAAACTGAAGCCCAAAAGTTAATTATCTTATTCACAATTACATAGGTAATAAGTAGCTCAGTTAGAATTCAAAACCATTTCTCTTTACTGCAGATCCAAATGGTCTTTCCAATAGTCCAAACTGCTACTCTTCCCATTATATCTATTCAGAATTTCTTTGCTTTTTTTTATTCCAAGTCCCTTTTTTATCCCTATCTCACCAGTCCATGCCAACCTTCATTACCTCTTTCCTAGATTTTAGCCATGAATTACCTTAAAATCCCTGAATTCTTACACATTCTCTCCCCTTCCCTTCCCCACTTCCCATGTTCTTAAAATGTCCTTATTTTAATGTCTCTGTCATTAAAATCAGATGATCACCTATGGGTTTCCATTTCAAAGAAAACATAAGAACTTTCAAACAATTTATACTTATTTTTAAGCATCTTATGAAATGGAGAAAGGATTCCAGACAGGAGGAGTAGGTATGAAGGTGGAAATACACAAGTGTGTTTGGGATCCTGGAAGTATGGCAGTGAAACAAAGAAGGGAAGAGTGAAAGATAAGATTAGAGAATTAGGTTGAAGCTAGATTGTCTGGGACCTAGAATAGCAGATTACTGAATATATATCTGAATGCCTATGGTAGCTTTGAGGATCAAAAATGTTAACCAATTATGATGTTGGCATTCTTGTTGGAGGGAAGGGAGTCAAAAGGCAAGACAATTAAATAACCCAGAAACATGGTAAAGTCACATTTTCCATAATCAACTGTAGTGATTGATTAATAGCTCAAACCTAAGATCAGCATTAAGTTTTCCTGCTTTTGCATAAGTGACTAAAGTATCACCATTTTAGAGAGGCAGAAGAGTTAACTGAATTTTCCTGATTTTTTTCTTCCAATGTGCTGAAGTTAAAAGAGAGATTAAGAAGGACTGGATTCATACCCCAAAGGGAAGGAAATTTTATGTTTATGTTTCTACAAAAAATTATGACTAAGGCAGTTCCCTGATCAATTTGATGAGTTTCCTGAGAGCTAATCCTTTTGCAGGCAATTTTCACAGAATTTAGAGCTAGAAGGTTCATTAGATTATTTGTTTCTTGTTTGCTTGCTTTTTGATCTGATTTTTCTTGTGCAGCATGATAAATGTGGAAATATGTATAGAAGAATTGCACATGTTTAACATATATTGAATTAATTGCTATCTAAGGGAGGAGGTGGGGGTAAGGAAGGGAGAAAAAATTTGGAACACAAGATTTTGCAAGGGTAAATGTTGAAAACTATGCATATATTTTAAAAATAAAAAGCTAAAAAAATTAATTACTTAGTTAATTTAAAAAAAATATCTGGTTCAATGCCTTTATTCTATAAATGATGAAACTCAGACCAAGTGAGAGTAAGTGGTTTGACCATGGTCAAACAGGCAATAAAATGAAGAACTAGGATATGAACTCAGGTTCTTTAAAACACAGAATAATGGAAAAAGAACTGGCTCTGTGGTCACTGTGGGCTCTGTCTTCCCACTATAACACATCACCTATCTAGGAAAAGATAGTGTAGTAAATCTAGGGAAAGGTAAGAAATTCAAAGTGTAAAGAAGGATGAGCAGGAATCTAGAGCTTTATAGAAATAACTTAGACTGGACTTCTTAGCGCAATTAATGTATCAGAGCTAAAAGCTATAAGGAAAAGTTTGAATAAAATAACAAAAGAATAAAACTTTATATCAAAGCAGTAAATTAAGCTTGTTATTTGCTTAGAAGTAGCTCAAAACCAACTGCAAAATTTAGATGGCCTTTTGGATTCTCTGACTTGGAAACAACTTAAACAATATTGGATTAACTATGATGTACCAATAGAGGCTTGTTGGCCAGGGGTAGGAAGAAATTTAGAAGGCAGATGTCTCAATGGATATAGTGCTGAGCATGGAGTCAGAAAGACCCAAGTTCAAATTGAGCCTTTAATATTTTCTAACTGTGTGACCCTCTGCAAATCACTTAATCTCTATGTGCCTTAATCCACTGGTAAAGGAAATGCAAACCACTCCAGTAATCCTTGCCAAGAAAACCCCATGGACATATTGACATGTGATGGTCCATGAAGCACAAAAAATTGGAGATAATTGGATGACTGAACAACAAAAGTCAGAAATCTAGTATGTGAAAAATTATCTGTGAATCCACAAACAAGTGTCAAGCACCTATTAGGTGCAAAGTATTGTGCTAGAAGCTGGGCATAAAGACAAACAATTCCTATCTTTTCCTCTACATTTTCACTTTCCTTCCTAGTCATTTCCCTACTCCCTCAACTACTGTGGCTCAGTGATCTATAAAATAAGACTCTTCTGTTCACTTGGTTGACAACTAATCCGGAAAAGGTGTTAGCCGATAACTATGCTATTAGATGATGATAAAAAGTGAGAGATTGGGTTGGATAATCTTTAAGGTCTCTTGACTTTAAAATACTTTTAATCTACTAGCCTTCCCTAATTGTTTCTTTTTAATATGGAAGCAAGTAAGAGATAGTGAAACACTCTAGATTTGGACTTCAAATCTCAAAAGGCTAGATTTGAGTCAAGGCTTTGATCTTAAATCTAGGCCTGGTATCAGGAAGACTTAGCTTCATGAGTTAAAAATCTGGCCTCAAACACTTAAACTATATATATGGCCTTGGGCAAGTCACTTAATTATATTTGCCTCAGTTTCCTCATCTGTAAAATGAGCTAGAGAAGAAAATGACAAACTATTCCAGTGTCTTTGTGATCCATCCCATTTGGGATTTTCTTGGAAAAGAGTGACATGATTGAACAATTTAATATTAGTTATGTGACCTTGACAAGTATGTGTGTGACTTCTCTGAATTTGTAGAACAAGGGGTTAGACTGAAAGGTTTCTAAGGGCCCTTTAACATTAATTTTGGAATTACTGAAGATAAAAAAATATTAGAGATCCATTTAAAGACCTGCCCTCAGATCCTGATGGAGATAACTTAGGGAACACTGGATCCCAGAGACTTGGAAATAGACAGTTCTCCTCAGACCATAGGTCCTGTTTTTAGCTGACTCCTGCAACCATTGTTGAAGGGAGCATTGTGTGGAAGACCACTTTTCTTGCTATCACCAACACTAAATTGGTGCCTCCAATCTGTCCATAAGCCCAAGTACCCTCCAAACTATTGGTTCTTGATCTGGCTCAACTCTGTGGAGATACAATCAGGCAATTACTTCTGCAGGTGCTGGAGTCCCACCTCCTCAACAGCCACAACTACTGAAGATACAGGAAAGAAATTTCAGACATCAAAGTGCTCAGCATTATCATATGCTTAACATAGAGTCAGATATGATTTTAAAGGGGAAATGGTGTTAAAGAAAATGCATTATCATCTATTTTACTGATGGACCTTAAAGATCATGGAGTCTCTCCTTCTAACTTGTAGCTGAAACCTGTACTGCAATCTTCTTATTAGAAATGTAAGCTCATTGAGAATAAAGACTGTTTACTTTTCTATTTGTATCCCCAGTGCTTAGGATAGTGCTTTGCATATAGTAAGCACTTAATAAATGCCTTTTCATTCCATTGACTTTCACAAATGAAAGACAAAGAATAAATGGAAATGGGGTGAATATTTCTGGACAGATAGTCCTTCTCAACCCCCTCCACCCACCTACTACCCCCTATAGTAAGGTCACCAGCCTGTCCAGGGGGCTCTTTCTATTTAAGAAATGAGGCGAAAATCCTGCATCAGGAAGGCAGCCTCAGGCGTCTGTCTCACCCCAACTTTTTCCAGCCTTTGTGCCCTGCCCTGATTAGCCCGTTGCTCCCTATAGTAGCTACAGCCAATTTGAAACTGCCGTTGCTGTGGCTGCTCTTCCAGCTTTCTGTTTCTCATTTCTCAGTGGCTAGGGATGCTGAGACAGCAGAGTTTCTTTGGCAACTAAAGTTGGCTGCCCCTCCCCACCTGGCTGCAAGATGAAGGGGCGTGGTCCAGACAGAAAGTGACATCACTGCATCCCCAAGTGCTACTGTTTCTGCCATCTCCCTCCCTTTCCCCCTTCTTTAGTCATCTTCCATAAGTGGAACACCTCCAACCCAGCCAAAGGCAAGGCAGTCTAAATGGGAGGAGAGGAGCCCAATTGTAGTAAAACTTCAAAGCACCAAAAGATTGAATTTAGGCAGATGCTTTTTCCATCAGCCTGGATGCTTAGTAAGAGCTGTTGCCCAGGATTTCCTGGTCTGCTGGAAGTCATTAGTACAATGCAGATTCCCTTCAACAAAAGTTTTCCCAGTCACCAGTCAGATTCTCATACTAGCTGACAAATGTTTGGGGCAACTGTCAGTCATCACCTTCCTGCCCCAAGTCAGTAGCACTTGTCAAGAGTAAGCTCTAGTAGGCTCATCCACATCCTCCAAAGGCTTATGGCTTCCTTGCAGCTTAGAGGCCAATGGTTCCAGGGGAAGGTCCAAGTAGAATAGGGTGCAGAAGTCCAGCTTAACTCCATGTCACAGGAGATCCAGAGTCTTGAAAGGCCATCTCAGTTATAGGACAAATTCAGGACTTCAAAGCTATGCTATAATAAGTCTCAGGAACAAGTTTGGTTAGAGATGTCAGGAGCATTCAAGATCCAATAGCTATTGGTGAATCCCTTAAGAAGTCTTAGAACTAGTTGTTCAATGATAATTGAATGTCCATAATGTGAATTGTTTTGTGTCAGATGCTGTGACGGCATACAAAAGAAATAAATTTGGCCTTTGCTCTCAAAGAACTTAAAATTTAATGGAGGCAGTGATACCCTACTAGACTCAAGCCCCAAAGAGAACAAAGAAAGAAGAAAAGCTCTGATATAAATAACAATATTTATATCACCTATTTTTGAGGTGGTAAAGAACTGGAAATGAATGTATACATCATCGGGAGATGAAAGAACAAACTGTGCTATATGAATATAATGGAATATTACTGTACCATGTGAAATGGTAACAAGGAAGGTTTTAGAGAAACCTGAGAGACTTTATTGAACTGATACAAAGTTAAGTGAATGGGAGAATAAGTTATATAATAACAATGTTACAAAGACAAATAACTTTGAAAGACAAAAACTCTGATCAAAATGCATGGATCACCTACAATTCTAGAGGACAGGTGATGCATTGTGCTACCCATTTCCTTACAGAGAGTAGATGGACTGAGAGTGTAGAATGAGACATATGTATTTCTGGACATGGTCAATATGGAAATTTCCATACTTGTCATAATTATTTTCTTTTTCTTTTCCAATGAAATAGGTGAGGGAAATGAAAGGAAGAGATAATAGATTTTTATTAATTGAAAAAAAATTAATTTTATTTAAAAAACCAATCTAATGGAAGCTTTACTAAATTACTAAAATCATACATAAATATCAAAAGGGCAAAATATCTTAGTGACTCAGTAAGGACTGAACTGGGAGAGAGGATATTTGGTTTCTAGTTCCATCTTTGCTTCTCACTTTCTCTGCATCCTTGGACTTCATTTAATATCTTGGAGACTCAATTTCTTGACTTGCAAAGTGAAGACCATAATATCTCTCCTATCTGCCTCACAATTAAAACAAAATGAAATAATCTGAATACTCTGTAAGTAGTAGAGAACTGCATGGATTGTTATTATATTCAACTTGTATATAACTATATTAATAAATTTCATCACAATTTTGAAGGACAGAATTAGGAATAGCGGAAGATAAAAAAGGGCATTCTTCAACTCAATATACCCAAAACGAAACTCATTATCTTTTCCCCAAGTCCTACCCCTTTCTAACATTCCCTGTAGATTTATGATTTTTCGTCTTTCTCATGTAGAAATCTGATGTTACTTCTCTGAATAAAATATTTAGTGCCTTTCCATTGCTTGCTGGGTAAAATTCAAACTTTTTGCCCTTCACAATATGAAGAAATTCTACCTTTTTAAAGCTAATATTAATTCTCCCCATCAGTTCAAATGACCTATTATCTGCCTCCACCTATGTTCTCACTTAATTCTGCACTCTTGCCTCTTTTCTTTTGTTTGCATTATCCCCTATACCTAGAAAGTACCTCTTCATTATTCTTAATAATTCTTTAAAACCTAATTCATATCACCTACTCCATGATCTATTTTGTCAATAATGACCCCTTCCTTTTTCACATGATATTTTATTTTGCATTTCTCTAATGCATTTATGAAATAGTGTGCATTATACAGTTATCTATGTTAGTTTCCCCCAGCACCTAAGAAGAATACTCTGTACACAGAAGGGGATATAGATTGAATTTTCCAAGATCATACTAATGATAAGTAGCAAAGTGAGGATTTAAACCAAAGTCTACTCATTTCAAAATCAATGTTGTTTCCACTCTACTTCAACAGCACTGAATGCAAAGAAATCAAGGAAAAGGGTACTGAGAAAAGGTCATTAGATTTGATGATTAAGATGTCACTGGTAGGTTTGGGAGAGAGTGACTTCAGGAGTGTGTAAGGGAGTTTTATAAATTATAGGATATATAAGATTAAGAAAACGGAGAAGATAATTAAGAATCATTCAGAAAAAACAACAACAAAAAAGAATCATTCAGGAAGGACAGAGATGGATAAGTTGGGATTTGCACCAGTTGAAGGAATACCTCCATCTACAATATCACAGAGCCATTTGAGACTCTTAAATATTCTTCCTGATGAATATTGTGTTATTATTTTGTCTGGTTCCATAAAACCTTCAATATGGCTTCTGATGTCATTGGTAACTGAAGCTGCATGATCTATCCCTTTTAGCTTCTGATCCTTTTGGCCTTATCTGCTGAAATGGACATTGCTAACTATCCTTTCTTCCTGAATACTCTCTCATTTATGGGTTTTGGTGACAGTGCTTTCCCCACATTCAGCTCCTATGTATCTGCCCTCTCTTACTCTCATTTACTGATTTATCATTCACATTGCATCCTCTCACCATGAGAGTTCCTTAAAGTTCTGTCTTGTACTCTTTTATTTTCTCCCTCTATACTCTCCCTTTCTCTCTCTTGGTAATCTTATTCATTCCCATGGGGTTTAAGTATTATCTCTAAAGAAATCACTCTCAGATATAAATATATCCAACTCCAGTTTCTTTCCAGAGCTTTAGTTACAGATCACCAACCAAACATTGAACAAGTTAGGCACTTCAAATTGAATATCCCAGAGACATCTTGAATTCAATATGTTTAACACTAAACACACTATCTTTCCATCTAAACCCTCCTCTCTTCCAAACTTTTCCTTCCTTCCAATGTCTTAGATTCATGATTTTGTCATTATCTCCAATTTATCATTCTTTCTCATCCTTCATATTCAATCAGGTGATAAATTTTGTAGTTTCTACCTTAACAATTTTCACCCACTTCTTCTCTTCACTAACATAACTATCATAACTACCATCATCTTCCTAATTGTTCCTTATGCCTCAAGTCTCTAATCAGTCCAGTCCACCTTACAAACTGCTGCCAGTTTGTGTGACTCCCCTACTCAAGCAATTCCAGTAGGTTCCTATTGCTTCTAGAATAAAATGTAAACTCCTCTTTTTAGCTTCTAAGGTCTTCTACTGCCTGGCCCCAATCTAGTAGTCTTCAGCATCATTAGCCATTTTCTTCTTCCTCTATTATTCAATTCAACCAAACTAACCTTTTCTCTGTTTCTGACACACAACACTCTACCTTTTATCCTTTATCCTTTGTACTGGCCATCCCACATACATATAATGGACTCCCTTCTTACCTTATACTCATAGAGTCCCCCTACTTTTAATAACAGCTCATATATTATCTTTTCCATAAAACCTTTCCTGATCTCCCATCTGCTACTATACTTCTTAAATTGTCTGAAATTTAATTATTTTCTGTCTCTGTGTGTATGTATATATGGTATTTATTAACTTTATATTTGTGATATGTATATCATGGATTTTTGTCCTCTATTAGAATATAGGTTATATTATACATAAGGATCATGTGTCCATGGTCCCACTTTGTACTTATATGCAGAGCCTAACACATTTCCTGGCATATAATGGGTATTTAACAAATACTTGTAAGTTGGTTGTTTGTTGAACAATCCTAGAAAATATGTGGTACAAGTATTATTATTTATGAATGAATGAATGAACTGGGTTTCTGAGAAGTCAAGCAATTTGTCCAAGATAATGTCTAAGTTAGAATTAAAATATAAATCTCTGGACTTGCCACTCTATAATGCTGCTGCTCAAAAGAGATTAGGGAGATAGGAAGAGAATTAGGAGGATGTTCACTTTCTGTGTAAGGGCTGAGAAAGGGAAGATGGAGTATCGTGACTGAGGAACAGGGAGAAGGTAAATTTGGCTGAATTAAAATAATCAAGGAAGAAGTGTCATGTCCAGTGAGTTGGAAAGATAGGTCAAGGCCAGCTTGTATGAATATGGACAACACAGATTAGTAGTAGGAGATGGCCAACAGTACAGAGAAATCAGTGACTATGAGACTTTTGGAACTGTTAATTAGGTGGTCACTGGTGACTTTTGAAAAGAAAGGGAAAAGAAAGGTAATAAGCATTGACATGGAACCTACTACAAGATCAGAACTGTACAAATATTATTGAATTTGATTCTGATAATAGTCTTTTGAAATAGGTACTATCATTATCCCCACTTTGCAATTGAGCAAATAAGGGATTGAGTGACTTGCTCATGATCACACAGCTAGTCAGTGTCTGAAGCCAAATTTTAACTCAGGTCTTCCTGATATTAGACCCAGTGCTCTATCCACCAGTACCACCAACTGCCTAGGCAAATGCAGTAGAATGATTGGGACAGAGGTTGAATTATAAAAGAGCATAAATTATAAAATGGATAGCAAGATGTGGCGGACAAGCTTATTATTCAAGAAGTTTAGCAGTAAAGGGGAGGATCGAGGAGATTAGCCAAATAGGGTAGAAAAGCCAAGAGAAGGCTTTTTTAGAATTATGGAAAGCTGTGGGTAACGGTAGGCAAATGGAAAGGAGTCAGTGGAGAAGAGAAGTTGAAGATAGGTGAGAAAGAAGAGATATAGTGCTAGAGCTTCCTGGAGGAAGCTAAGGAGAAATAGGTCAAGGTACAGTTAGAAGATTAACATTGGTGGGAAAAAAGGAATATTTCTTCATTGGGGACCAGAGGGAAGGATGTCAGAAAATATTTTGAGAAATTGGGTGGGGGAGGGCAGAGGGATGAAAGATCTACGCTGGATGAGTATGATCTCAGCAAACTAAGGGATGTCATAGCATACAACGTGCTCCAAACTTTTTAATGAACATCCTGGACAAAAGAGCAAAAATCAGGCAGGGTAAGTTATTCAGCCATGTCTGACCCCATTTGTTTTTTTTTTTGGCAAAGATATTGAACTGGTTTGCCAACTCATTTTACAGATGAGAAGACAGAAGTAAACAGGATTAAGTGACTTGTCCAGCATCACCCAGTTAGTGAGGATCTGAGCCCCAAAGAGAACTCAGGAAGACGAGTTTTGCTTCCTGGCCAGGTGTTCTAGAAGTTAGAATGGGATATCTGGCTCCAGGATTCATCCTCCAGTCATCACCTTGTTGAGTAATTGCCTTCTCAAAGCACTGGATCACATGCAGTAGACACATCTGTGACAAATGCATAAATACACATTTGGTACCAAATCAGTCATTTCAGCATAGTTGATCAAATGAGTTTCATTCGGTATGACCTGAACAGCTGACTTGATAATTTAAGAGCTTTGTTTTCAACTAGATGTGACTTCATTTAGACATGGTCTTCCTCTCCTGCCTATAGTTGAGCTTCCATTATTATATCTAGTTTCTTATAGCAAAGAAGATGGTATTTAAAAAAAGTGTTAGGGAGTATCTGGAGGATGTTGTAGTTTTGAAATAGATAATTTAACGGGTGTACAGAGAATGCATTCTGTCTGTCTGCAGAATCTTAACTATTTACTCTATGGCTTTGCTAACTCCTTGCTGGACCTCCCTCAACACAATTTTATTCAGTGGTATTGAATTTCTAACTGAAATGTCTACTAGACTTTAAAAAAAAATAAATAGTTTAGGTCTCAGGAAGGTTGTATCCAAATGGAGAAAATCTATAAGAAATAAATATCTAATAAACCTTCAAGCCAAAATTGCATAGCAGAAGAGGCCAAACCAAAAAAATTCAGCTTTCCTGTCTGTCAGGAAAATAAAGGCTTTGTCTGACTAAAACAGCATTTCAAAAGATAATGAGTTGCCTTTCAAAGAAGATTGGCCCCATAGGATTCAGATATTGGGGTCTTGAGCTGGAAAACACACAGAAACCTTAATAGCCATAAAGGTACAGAAGGAAAGACACAGACTCTATGGCAACCAGAACCCCAATCATAACAGCATCTCTTTCACCTGAAACCAAGGTTTCAAAAAACAATTCAGACTGGATACTGGAGGTTCCCAGGGCTGAACCTCCTATCTCGTGGTTGATGATGTCATTGGAGCTTCTGATGGAATTATTTCCTTGGAATTTGTTGCAGACAGATGATTGAACCTATATATAGAGCATTGCCCATAAAATGAAAATTAATCTAACAACCCCGTGCTTGAAGCAAAAACTGAGGGGGGAAAACTCTGATTCATGACCACTCTATTAGTCACAAGGCTGGCAAAACATGTCAAAAGCACTCCCCCACCCAGGACTCTTAGAAGAAGTCAAGGGAGACTTTTTCTTCCTTTCACATAATGTTAACACTGGGAGGTTCTTCAGAGACCAGTCTACCTTCCACCCACCCCCTTTTTCAGAGAAGGCTCAGTTCCAAGCAGGCTCAGCTATAACAGGAAAGTGTTAACATTTTCCAAAAGCAGCTCTTGCCACTGTGCTTAACTTCTCTTTTACACAAAAGCTTGTGTCTTGATTAAATTAACTCCCTTATCCTGGACAGAATTATTGGAAAAGGGGCAACTGAGCAAGAAAGCTCCATGATACCAACCATACAAAATAACTCCTTCCTATTTAGTCAGAGATAGAAAGGCAAATAGAATTACTTTTCCTTTGGACTTGGCAGTGGCTGTGGTGGCAGCTGCTTAATCAATCAAGATCACCTGCTGAGCAGCTCTGGGAACACAAGGTCATGTTAATACAATAAGAAATGACAATAGGTCTCATGGGGCATAGCTTTAGAGATGCAAGGCACCCAACTAACCCCCTCATTTTACAGATGAAGGTACTGCCACCTAGAGAAGTTAAATGGATTTACCCAAAGTTATTCAAGTAATAGGTGGCACAGCTGGCATCCAAATGTAGACCCTTGAGTCCAAATCTAATATCCTTTCTTATGCCATTATGGTGTAAAAAACAATGATCCTGGCAAATCGCTTTTTCTTCTCTTGGGATTACAGGGTAACAAACTCCATAAGACAATTCAGACTAACCAAATGTTCAGGGTTAGTGGGAGAGATGCAAGGATGTGCTCCAGCCTCCAAATGAATGAGATAACCTGTCTGGCTCTTAGGGAAAGGAAATGTTCGACGCCAAGTCTGCCAGGCATGTGCTTTCCTGGGCCTTCCTGTGCCAGGATTTGAGCTGTCAGTATTTGTGAGGTTTGTTTTCCTTTTGATTTCTTTTCTCCTGGAGCCAGTCTTGCAGGGAAACCCAAATGAGCCTACATTCTGAATAAACATCACAGTGGAAAGGACTGCAAATTTTGATACATTCATCTATGCTATACAATCTCACAAAGGATCTGGGACAGGACTGAGGCTGGGAAAGGGGTGTGTGGTAGAAAGGGAAATGGGGTTCTTTTTAAAAAAAAGATTTAGGGCTGACAATCTCAAGTCTGTTCTGGAGTTGAGGAAAAAGTTAGTAAAGTCTAAAGACAGAGAGAAAATTTCAGGGTTTCCAAGAATATCTAAATAATTACTGCTATTCCTGCCCTCAGATTGGTGGTTCATTTGAGTAATAGCTTTGACTGTATGCCACAGTTTCTCCTAAAGCCCAAGGCTAGCCAACCCCTCAACCCCCTGCTATTTGGTTTCCAACCACAACATTCAGCTGCAACTCTTCTATCCAAGGTCATCAGTGACTTCTTAGTTGCCAAATTCAGTGGCTTTTTCCTCAGTCCTCTTTCCCTTTGATCTTTCTGTAATACTGAACATGTTGACCAGCTTCCTCCTTCATGATACTTTCTCTTACCTTCTCCTCTTAATTTTGGTAATGCAGCTTTCCTCTGGTCTACTCCTACCTGCCTCACTGATTATTACATCTTTGCTTCAATATATTTTCTTTGTAATTCCATATATTTTTCCTATGTGTTTAAAACATTACTCTGAGAAGAGATCCCATAGCTTTCACCAGACAAAAGGATCCATGACACAAGAAAGGATTATGAACTCCCACTCTAAATGGTGTCTTCTCATACTTTATATTCTATTCCATTCTCTTTTATCCCTTGGTGATTTTACCACTCCCACATTTAAATATCAGTTTTGTCCAGAAGGCTCCCAAATAAACATCTCCAGTTTCATTCTCTGCCTTGAGTTCCAGTTCCATATTTCCTGCTTACTGGTCTTGCTCACCTATTTATCCTTGGACTCAACATGTATAAAATATTATTCTTGACCTTCCCAACTTCCCTCTTGGTAATATTACTATTATCTTTCTGGTCACATAGTATTCTGATATTGGCCAGTGCTTTATATGACTGGTATGATCCATTTTATAATTCATGGAGTCATTTAAAAATTGATATATACCTATAGAAGTCAAGCTACATAATGAACATAGCTCCTATGTAGAATTAGATTAATAGATACACAATGAATTAATATATGCTAAAACTAATTCACCATCCATGTACTGCTCCCAATTGGGAATATACCCCAAAACTTTGTCCTGGACCCTTTCTTTACCTGTTTTTCTTTGTGACCTCATCAGCTCCCGTAGGTTCAATTATTATCTCTATATTAATTGTGTATATGAATACATATTTTATATGTGTATATAAATATGTACACACACATATATATGTGTGTATGAATATATCCAGTCCTAGTCTTTCTTGACCATTAGTTCTGCTTTATCAAAAATTGCAAATGATGTCTATTGTTTCTTGGATAAAACAAAAACTCCATGGTTTGGCATTTAAAGCCCTTCATGATCTGGCTTTGGACTACTTTCCCAGGCTTATTACCTTTCTCCCCTTTGAGCATTCTATATTCCATGGCTTCCTTATTAGTGATATTCTATATTTAATTTCTGTGCTGTGGCTGCCCTCCTTATTTTTGCCTCATAAAACCCTTAACTTCCTTTAGTGTTCAAGTGACACTTTCTTATATGAAGTCATTCCTATTGCATCTCACTGAGCCCCTCCTCCCCACCCAAGTTGGCAATACCTCCTAGAATTTCTTTTTATTTGTTTTGCACATATTTTGTATTTACTAATATCTGTCTATATTGTTTCCCCTCAATAAAATAGAAGCCCCTTGAGGGCAGGAACAATTCTGTTTTGATTTTTGTAGTCCTATCACCTAGCACAATACCTGGTATATGGTAGGAACTTAATAAATGCTTGCTGAATGATTTTCAGACATTTCCTTCTTCAGAAGAAAAACAAACATGTTTATAAAGTGTAATGTACTGTAACTCTTTTTGCTTGTATGTTATAAATTAATACTTTTTAAAAAGCATTTAATTCCAAGCAACTTCTTAGTTTGCCAGTTACATAGTTTTCTCTCCATTGTAAGCTTGGTCAGAATAGTAGCTTCTTCAAATTTATTAAGGGCTATCTTGTGGGAAAGGGAGTATACTTTTTGACTCCTGAAGATACAATCAGGAGTAATGGGTTAAAATTGCAAATAGACAAGTTTATGTTTAGTATCAGGAAAACTTTCTAACAAATGGAAATGTTCCAAAGGAGAATGGAGGGCAAAAAGGGCTTGGGAAACTTGTGGGTTCTTCAAGCCAAGGTGTGTTGCAGTAGAGATTTTTTGGGGGGAGTTGAGTTGAACCAGATGATCATTGAAGTCCATTTCAACTAAAAAATTCTGTGATTCAAGGTCATCTGGGATAATTGGATGAAACTGCTAAGAATAAGTCTTTCAGATGTTAACAATTAAAGCTGCCGAGGTATGGGATATGAGAAAAGGCTTCAGTTCCCCAAAAATTCCAATCAAGGGTTCATAAAGACTAACCACAAGCTTAGTCACAAGCACCCTTACTTAACCTTTCAGGCCAGATAAAACTCTTGCCAAAACTATGTAAGAAAACAAAATGTTTTTCTATATAAACAAGAAAAACTCAGCTGCAGATCCCATTGTTGTCAATGATGTGCTCCTGATGAAGATTCCCTACTTTCTATGGATGTGGAAATCCATCATTGGAACAGTCTTAAAACCCTATTGCAGGTCTAAGAAGATCAGAGACAATTGCATTTTAGCATCTTTCTCTATCATCTTGATATCCACAATATACTTGATATATATGTAGGTATATCATGTCCTTCAGTAAGCCCCACTTAAATAATTGAGTTATGCATGGGCTTTGTTTTTATTCTTTAGTGAAATGGTACTAACAATGATGATATATTCAATGAGTCTGTTATCTCATCAATTTGGACTTTCCCTCCAAAAATGCAGCCCATTCACTGCCTGTGCAATTTTGGTCTACATCCTCACATAAATTTAGTGTAAGATTTCTATCCAATGTGCTTGGAGTTCTTCACTATTTTCTTGTATCACAGTAGAATACTCAGGACATCTACTTATTATTCACTCTTACTCCATGACTTTTCATTTTGATCAGAACTTTTATTTTTCACTTTGTCATAAACATCCTTTGTTCCTAATTTTCTTTGAAGTTCCATAGTTATTTCTTTTACCCACCATGTATCTCTCCATTTCCATCTGCATGATACTTGTTTTTAAGCTGTCAGGTACTCTAATGTTCCATGACTTAACAATCAATCAACAATACTGGTAGAATATTGGTACTAACAAGATTGTTCTTAGCAAAAAGTAGAGTCATTAAAGAAGCTTTGCAGTTTCTCAAAGGCAATCCAACCTACTTTCTTCTTTTTACTTGCTTCAAAGCACACTTCACTGACCATTTGTATTGTTTGTCCAAGATATATGTACACTGATTACAGGAATACTATAGCTTGTTCACTTAATTGCATGTCATAATCTTGATAGATATTTTTTATCCATTTGGGGTGTGTGTGTGTGTGTGTGTGTTGTGTTAGTTTGATAGGCCAAAACTTCTAGAATTCTTATAAATCTCTTCCAGGGTTTTCTGCAGTATTCTCAGACTTGATACAACCAAGAAAATACCACCTAGCAACAGGAGTATCCATCACTATGGAGACTCCATTTGAACATTTCTAATGGGATGTTAACAAGAGTCAAATTAAGTCAAGTCAACAAGAAGTCATTGGATAAATATTATGTGCCAGTCATTGTGGTAACTGATGAGAATACAAAGAAAGGGAGGGAAGTCCCTGATCTCAAAGAGCTCACAGTCTATGTGCAAACAATTGCATACAAATAATTTTGTACAGGATCATTTGAGATTATTTTAAAGGGAAGGATCTAGTATTATGAAAGGCATGCTGAAGAAGGTGGGATGTTAGCTGGAATCTGAAGAGATCCAGGGAGCCAAGAGGCAGAGATAAGGAGGCAAAGAATTTCAGGCATGAAAAATAGCTAATGAAAATGCAGAGAGCTGGAAGATGGAGTGTCCTATGGGAAGGATGGCAAAGAGATTAGTATCACTAAATCAAAGAATATATGAAGAGCAGTAAGGTGTATGAAGACTAGAAAGGTAGGAAGGGCCAAGTTATAAAGAACTTTTAAAAATAACCAAGTATTTATATTGGATCCTGAAGTATGTAAGAAGGAGCCACTAGATTCATTGAATAAGGGTAAAATATGGTCAGATCTGCACTTTAGGAAGATCCCCGAGGCAAATAAATGAAGAATGGATTGAAGTGAGAAAATATTTGAAGCAAGGAAACCAAACAGCAGATTTTTAATAAAGTCCAGCAAGGAGGTAATGAAAACCTAAACTAGAGTGATGGTAGTATAACAAGGAACAAAGGAAATATTTATGAGGTATATTTCAAAGGTAGAATTGTTAGGACTTGACAACTAGTTAGTGAAAAAGAGAATGACAATGAAGTTGTGAGCCTATGTGACTATCCTAGAGAATGGTGATGACCTTGGTAGAAATAAGGAAGAGGAGAAGATTTGGGAGAAGGGAAGATAATTAGTTTGGTTTTAGACATGTTGAGTTTAAGGTCTAAAAAAGAATTTACATAGATGAGATTGGAGGTTAGGAGAAAGGTTAGGAGAGATAACTATACCTGAGAAATAAATTCATGAGAATTGCTGAGGTTATCGAGAGAAATACAACAGAAAGAAGAGATCTTAGTAGAAAATCTAGGGAGATAGCTGTAGTTAGTGGACATGACTTAAATGAAAATCTAGAAAAGAATGATAAAACAGTGGTCACACAAATAATAAGAGAATGAAAGAAACAGTGTCATTTAAAAAAATTCAAGAGAACAAAGTATTAAGGAGAAAAGGGTGATAGACAATATCAAAGTTGCAGAAAGGTCAAGAGGAATGAAGAATTAGAAAAGGCTACTAAATTCAGCAATTGAGTTCATTGGTAACTTTGGAAAGAGCTTATTTTACTCGTTCAAAATTCTATTTTGTATAAATTGTCTTGCTTCTACTTCACCTGAAACTACTTCCCTGTAATTTGTCCAT
This sequence comes from Myrmecobius fasciatus, assembly GCA_023553655.1. Lineage (NCBI taxonomy): Eukaryota > Metazoa > Chordata > Mammalia > Dasyuromorphia > Myrmecobiidae > Myrmecobius > Myrmecobius fasciatus. Next base: position 66,421 of record JAJPUD010003242.1, on the reverse strand, counting down.
TTGTTTGTCCTCATTTGTCCAAATTCTCCCCAGGAATAAAATCAAACAAGTCTATTCCTTCTTTCATATGAGAATCCTTCAAATATTCAAATCATCTCTTGCTTAAACTAAACCATCCCTCCTATCCTACTCACATATTTCTTTAATTTTATTTCTTATGACATGTGTTCTAGATATCACATGACCCTAATTTGTCTTTCTCTTGATTCATTCCATTTTGGCAGTATATCTCTTAAATTGTGATTCCCAATATTCCAAAAATTGTTTGACTAGTGAGTGTCAAGTCTGGTGGAATTATTATTGCCTCCTTTGATCTTGACACTATTTCTATTGTTTTTATCATTGTTGTGATTGTGATAAATGTTTTTATTATTATAATAACCAGAAATCATGTATTGATAATAACTATTTGTCAGGTACTGTAATAAGTTCCTGGACATACAAGTATAAAAGTAAGACACTCTTCTCAAGGAGTTTAAATTTTAGCAGGTGTTCTTAAGCCAGGGTCAGTGAATTTGGTTTTTAAAAAATCATTTAATTGTATTTCAATATAACTGGATCTCATGTAATCATATATGTTTTATTATATGCATTTAAAAATATTATTCTGAGAAGTAGTCCAAAGATTTCACCAAACTGGCAAAGGGGTCAATGATACAATAAAGTTAAAAATCCTGGAGTAGGAGAGCATAAGACATTCAGTTAGGGGGATGTTTACCTCAAGCATGTGAAGACTTCCCCCAGCAGAATGGGTAAATGAAAGCAATTTGTTCCGATGGCCATGAAGGTGGCTGAAGCAGTGCTGAGGATTGCTTAGAACTTTGCCAGATACTGAGGACCCCCCAGGCCATCCACTCATCTGGGATTTTGCCAGGCAGCTTGACTTTTGTCCTGTCATTGAACTTCAATGACTCTGAAAGAGACTGAAGCTGACAACTTTGTACAACTCTGCCTCACTTAAATCCAATTCACAAGACATCAGCCATGACTCACTATTTTACTCAGCCACAGTCGAACATGCTGAACCCCAACATTGTGATGTCATTGGTACTCTTTTGCTATAAAGAGGAAAAATATATATATGGGGGTTGTGGGGGTGTATGTATACATACATATATATTGCATGTACATAACAACTAGGAGAATCAGGAAAGGCCTGTTGAAGGATAATAATAATAATTTGTGTATTAAGCATTTATTACTTTGTAGAACACCTTATAAAATATGAAAAGATAAAATTCATATCCTCAAATGATTTAGGTCACAGAAAACAGAGGGACTCTACTCATAAAAAGAGTACTATATCAATAGATATGCAAAAGACCTTTGATCCAAGCCTGAGACTTTGGATATTGTTTGTTTAGATCATTAGAAACTTGGGTCAGGGTCTTCAGGACAAGCAGATTTCATATCACACTCTCTGAAATTATGTCTTTGGACCTATCACAAGCCACTGATTCCAGAACCAGGGAGAAGAGAGGAGAGAAGGGGAGAGAAGGGGAGAGAAGAGGAGAGGAAGGGAGAGAAGGGGAGGGGAAAAAAAAGAAGGGAGAGGAGGGGATAGGAAGGAAGGGGTGAAATGGACTGGACCTCTCTTTTTTATTCAGTGGGATGAATGTGTCACCTCATATAGTCCCCAATCCAAATCTGGTCTGGTAGTGTTAAAAATGCAGACTAATTCTGCTTGGTAGGAGTTGTTTGAGCAAGAACAGGTTGGAGATATTGTGTATGGAAGAAATTAAATCTTTCTGTCCCCTGTGCAGTCATAAAAATCTTGAAAGCCAACTTAAAAACTGTGTGGATTCTGCTTAATTTCTAGGAATTGAGGGGCCCTGGTTTCGATTTACATCAGAGGAGAATAGGGACAGCTCTGAAACCTAAAGAAGCTAATTGCCCAGTATGTAACCACACTTCTGGGAGCCCGGGCTGAATAGCCGTAGTGTCTGGGACAGAGTCCCCTGTTTCTAGCCCATTCCTGGGCTTTGAGAGGGGGCACACAGAGGGGGGAAAGGAGGTCAGCAGCATTTATAGAAGGAAAGCATTTTATGGCAGAGATGGTAGTATCAGAGTGGCCTGGGGAGACCCATACCATTCCTTGCTCTTTTCTATTCACTATTCTTTGATGGAGCAATTGGGTGGAAGGGGGCCTAGAGGGAAACTCAGGTCAGAAAACCCAACTGTATTTTGCAGAAAGTTATCCTGAAGATTATCATAGACTATAACTATTTTAATTTAGAATTTTGATGCCTATTGAAAAATACTAACAAGAAGATACAGCTATCTTGGCTATGTCCTTAAATGACCCTTGGGGCTATCCTTAGGAGCTGGAGTCATTACAGCCCAAGACTATGGTCTTGGGTTTGAGAGGAGGGTCAAGAGAATATTGGTGCTGCTTGGCTCTACCCCATTCTATATGGGGATAGGATGGAAGTGAAGAATGCTCAGTAAATTTAGATAAAAAGGAATTCTTTGCCACCTCCTCACTTTCCTTCTTCAAATCTTACATATATGCTTTGTTCTGTCTTATATGTATGGAGTTCCTTTAGAGGGCTGAGATGTTTCCACATTCTGTTAAAGAGACTCTTTCACTAGGGACAGATTTTTGTTGTGAAGAGATGTTAAAATGGAAAAGACAGGTATGATGAATGTTAATAATAACAATAGAAGAAATGAGAAATGAGCTAAAGGTGCTGATGGCCATGTCTTTCTTATGTTTATGCTTATAATATTTTTTCTTTGATGTGGGACCTTTGGATTATGGATTCTTAAGTTATCCCTAGGTCTTTTCCTTTCTGGGCTCCTTTCAGGAGTATATCAGTGGATTCTTTCTATTTTGACTTTGCCCTTTGGTTTTTATATAAATAAGCAATTTTCATATATGGCTTCTTTTTTTTATTAAAACTTTTTATTTGCAAAACATGTGTATGGGTAATTCTTCAACATTAACCCTTACAAAGCTTTCCATTACAAACTTTTTCCCCCCTACTCCCCACCCCTCCCTTAGATGACAGGATATCCACTACATGTTAATTATGTTAAAATACTTGACAAATCGAATATATGTATACATATTTCCATACATCATTTTTGTGCAAGAAAAATTGTATCTACAAGGAAGAAAAATCAGAAAAAGGAAACACAATCAATAGAGAGCATGAAAATGTTATGTTGTGGTCCACATTTCACATCCCTCTCTCTGGGTGTATATGGCTTTCTTCACTGAACAATTGGAAGTGGTTTGAAACATTTCATTGTTGAAGAGAGCCATGTCCATCAGAATTGATCATCATATAGTATTGTTGTTGCCGTGTATAATGTGAATCTAGATTTGTAGCTGCTATGAAGTTATTTGCTCATTCTCTAATTTTTCAATAATTTTCATACTGTTAAATATTTTCTTTGATATACTCATTTCTTAAACTTTTTGGAGTTTTGCTCCAGGATCAGTATCTGCCCTCTGCTATGATTTTAAGTGAAATAGCCTTCTTTGGTCTCATTCTTTGTTCCTTCAATTCCTGCATTGATCTCCATTTCAAGGAATTAGACTTCCCTGGATCTTTGTAGTTCAAAGAACTGGATGGATGTTCAGGTCTCCAAGACCCCTCCTTGAAGCTTTCTGATCACCCTGAGATTTGGGGTCAAGAGGTCTCCACTCTTTGTGCCTCATAATACAGAACCTTTAAGGATGCACATGTACCTGTAAGGATGCATATGTCCCTTTTCTCAGTTGTGCTGAGAGGATATTTTGTTTTGGCATTGATTCTTCTGGTGGCCTTCATTTCCACTCAAGCTTCTGGCTCACTTTTGTGTAATTCTGGAACTTTTATGTAATTCTGGAGTAGAAGAAATCATGTAGTTTCTCTTATTCAGGGTTATGCTGTAATACACAGACACACAGATACACATATATATATGCATATATATACATATATATATATATATATATGTAATGTGGCTAGTCTGCTGAAAGTCTCTACTTTTCAGCCACTAGTGACCTCTGAATTCCCAAATCTTTCAGTCCTTATCCAATTTGACTCCTGAATAATGTGTGGATAAATATTTAGCAATCAGCTTTCCAATTAAAAAAAACCCCAAATCTAGACAAACAACAACATAATAATAAACCTAGTCCTGATTTGTACTATTTGTCAATTTCTAAGGTATAAATACTAATAACAAAAAATTAATAATTGGTTCTCAAGAGATAGTTCAAACTGGTGCCAGGAAGTCTTAGACATGATGGTCTTCAAGCTATGGAAAGAATACAAAATCCACAATGGCTGAGCAAGAGATTATTTTGCGCATGCTTACATGTGCAAATGCATCTCTTTTCCCTTTAGACTTTAAACTCATTGAAAGCAAGAGTCTTTTCATTCTTAGCCCCTAGGATAGTGATTGGAAAAAGGCCATATATAGGCACTTAATATATGTTTATTGATTGATTGGTCACAAGCTTCCAGATCCTGGCCAAGCCTCATCCTATACAGGTTCTTCCCCTGACCTTAAATACAGTGGGATTTTAGTAGACTTTTGAAAAGACTTCTTAAATTGCATTATAATTGTTTGTGAGTGTGTGTTATATGTAAAGTCAGTAAACCAAAGAGAATAAGACTCTTGTCTTATGTAATCTTTGGGTCTTTTCCAGTATTTAGAACAATGCTGTAGGTAGAGTAGGCAATTAGAAAGTATTCAAAATCAAAACCTCAGAAACTACCTCTGCTGTATAGGAATATAGAAGCAAGATGGGCCTTCCATACAAATAATGTGGAGTTCCAGAGAAATTCAGAATCCTTTTTTATCCCTCATCTCCATTCCTTGCCAAATCCAAAGTGAAAGAATTAACTAAATTCATTGAGTGAAGGAAGAAAGGGAATATGGTTTAGGTACATCTCAATCTTTCCTCTATGGTTGAGGTGTGTGGGAGTAGATGTCTTCCTGAACTCCTGGAGAAGAGTAATCAAAAGGTTTTTGGTATTCTCTGCATACCCTGTTTCTGTGTCTCAACTCCTGTTGCCAATATTTCTGTTCCTTGTGTTCCCCAATACTGAAGACTCATTCATTCTTTCCTCCTTCTTTCCTCACTATCCACATGGAATCAGACTGATTCTCCAGAAAATACTGGGAGGGAGAACTTAACAGTCTTGATCACTTGAATAATTTCATTCTCCTTCTATATTATATCTTTAAAGTTCTAATTACTATTAAATCCATAATCCTGGAAGGAGAAGGGAGGTTTCTAGTCACTGACCTTTTAACACAGGCTGATTCATAAGGAGCCATCTCTCTACTGCCTTCCTGGACTGGAGCATTTTGGGGCCTGTGAATGAGATCTTTGTCAGAAATCACTGTGTGGTCATTCAAAGGGAATTGGCTGGACCCTCTGGAGAATTTTAATTTTTCCAAAAAAGAAAGAAGGGAAGGCAGAGAAAGGAAGAAAGAAAGAGAAAGAGATGAAGGAAAAGAGGAAGAAAGGAAAGAAGAAAGGAAGAAAGGAAGAAAGGAAGGAAGGAAGGAAGGAAGGAAGGAAGGAAGGAAGGAAGGAAAGAAAGAAAGAAAGAAAGAAAGAAAGAAAGAAAGAAAGAAAGAAAGAAAGAAAGAAAGAAAGAAAGAAAGAAAGAAAGGGAAGAAGGGAAGGAGGGAAAAAGGGAGGGAGGAAGAAAGAAAGAGAAAGAAATAAAGAAAGGAAAGAAGGGAAGGAGGGAAAAAGGGAGGGAGGAAGAAAGAAAGAGGGAGGAAGAAAGAAAGAAAGAAAGGAAAGAAGGGAAGGAGGGAAAAAGGGAGGGAGAAAGAAAGAAAGAAAGAAAGAAAGAAAGAAAGAAAGAAAGAAAGAAAGAAAGAAAGAAAGAAAGAAAGAGAAAGGAAGAAAGAAAGGAAGAAAGAAAGAAAGAAAGAAAGAAAGAAAGAAAGAAAGAAAGAAAGAAAGAAAGAAAGAAAGAAAGAGAGAAGGATGGAAAAGGGAGGGAAGAAGAGAAGGAGGGAAAAAGGGAGGGAGGAAGAAAGAAAGAAAGGGAAGAAGGGAAGGAGGTAAAAAGGGAGGGAGGAAGAAAGAAAGAAAGAAAGAGAAAGAAATAAAGAAAGGAAAGAAGGGAAGGAGGGAAAAGGGAGGGAGGAAGAAAGAAAGAGAAAGAAAGAAAGAAAGAAAGGAAAGAAGGGAAGGAGGGAAAAAGGGAGGGAGAAAGAAAGAAAGAAAGAAAGAAAGAGAGAGAGAGAGAGAGAAAGAAAGAAAGAAAGAAAGAAAGAAAGAAAGAAAGAAAGAAAGACAGAAAGAAAGTAAGAAAGAAAGAAAGAAAGAAAAAGTAAGAAAGAAAGAAAGAAAGGAAAGTGAGGGAGGGAGGAAGAGTTAGATCAGATGCATTGTAGTACCATTCAGCTTTCAACCTATAATCCTATAATCATATGTCAGAGCTAGATAGGACCTTAGAGATCATCCATTTGAAGAATTACTGAGTCAAGGACTTGAGAAATGGGAAGCCATTTAGCACAAGCTAGATTTGGCTAAGAATTTCTTCTACAACACCAATCACAAGGGGTTATTTAGCCTTCGCTCCCTCCAGAGAGGGACAACCGAATACCTCCTTGTGATAGGACTAGGATTCCTCCCATTTCCCTGCAACAAGGGAAATTGGAAGCTTTTCCAGAAAGACAATAAAATTGTTCCCAAGACCTGATTGGCCCCTGCCTCCCTTGATAGCACTTTCTGGTTACCTATAAGGATAAAAAAAAATCTCACCCACCTGAAGTTGGGGCTCTCCCAATTTGGTGGATGTCTGAAGACCACAGGAGTTGTTATGGCTTGTTCCTGTTGACCAGACTCATTTGAATATGTAACTAAAAGAGACTATGCCTATAAAAACTAAATGTCACTTTTTTCTTGACACATAACCTTTCTGTGTTAGGACAAAGTAAACTTCTCTTTATTAATGGCTTAACAGTTCATTAATGTTTTATTTGGTGCTCCAAATTAATCCTGAACCAACAGGGTATCAGGCCCTTTCCTAATAATCTATAAATAGATTGTTCCAGTTTTAGATAGCTTTTAGTATTAGGAAATCTTTCCTAACAATAAAGTCTAGGTCTACCTTTTTGCTGCTTCCAGCCATTATTTATTCTTCTTCTTGGGATCAAGCAGATTCCAATTCCAGAGATATCATGGTTCCTGTAAGTATGCTGTTTTCCGAGGTAAACATCCCCAATTCCTTCAATCTTATGTGGCTTAGTTTCCGCCCTATCCTGGTTTCCTAGTTCTGATTGAACTTGAATCTCTCAATGTCCATCCTAAAATGGAACACCTAGAATTGGATAATAGCCCACATGTCATCTGCCTAGCGTAGAGTTCAACTCCCATTTTCCTCTTAGACATGGTGCCTCTAGCTTCACTTCAGCTCTCTCCTCTGACCAGGAACCCCAAACCAAGAGCTCCCCCCTCCTGTAAGTGCCAGAAACCAGAAGCATTCCTGCCCCACTGCTTCTGCCCTCAACAAGTGTGCTGGTTCCTTCTTGTCCAGGGCTGCATCTCAGCTTGGATCTGGTGTTCCTAATTAGCCAAGATACCCTCTGTTTTCCCAGACTCAGACCCAAGTTTCCATACAGTGTCTGGGAAGTGAAAGTTTCTGTGGTTCCTGCTGAGGTTCCAGCTAAGCCAAACTAGTCCCAGGGATCCTCACTTGGTGTTTCTATGAAGCTAGCACTTCACACTGATTAATCCCAGGTCTGGGGGCTTTATTCAGATCTTCTTGGGTTGTACCAGGAGGACCCCTGTTCTGCTCCAACTCTTTTTGATTTTTCACCAATTTATGTTCGCTCTGAGGTGCAAAATTTGTTCAGTTTGCAGGGAAAATCTGAAGAGCTTGAAATTTACCAACCTACTCCACCATCTTTCCAGAATCCCTTGTTTTTCTTCACTAAGTAGTCCTCTGAATAGTTTCCAAAGCAATTTTTATAAATATAGAACTAATCATGTTATTTCTCTATTCAATGAACTCCAATGGTTCCTTATTATCTCAGGTATAAAATATGAACTCTTCTGTTTGAACTTTTAAAACCATTTACAACCTGGTTTCAATCTATCTTGATTACATATAACTACTTTAAGAGCATTTTACAATCCAGTCAAGCAAGCTTTTTCTACATTCTTCACAAATAGCACTCATTTTTCATCTCCATAACTTTTCATTAGCCACCATTTCCTCCTTCTCCCCCAACCCAAGACCTAAAATGAACTCTTTCCTCATCTCTACCTCACAGAATATCCTATTTCCATAAAGATGCAACTCAACCACCATCTACTACAAGTTTTTTTTCTGATCTCCCCAGCTTCAAGTGCCCTCCCTCCCTAATTTCCTTGTATGTAACTGACACATTTACTTTACTTATGTTTTATATGTCCATATTAAAGACAATAGGAAATATAGATTCCTTGAGACCAAAAATAATATTTCATTTTGTGTCTTGCATCCCCAGAATCTGACAGTGCCTGGCCCATCATTTTAGTAATTTTTCAGTTGTTTGTGATTCTTCTTGATCACATTTGGGGTTTCTTTGGCAAAGATACTGGAATGGTTTGCCATTTTTTGCCAGGCTTGGCACGCAGGTGGTAGTTAATCTAAGTGTTATTGATTGATTGATGTCTCAATTTTTTATTTGGGAAGTTGATTTTTTTAAAACTTAGTCTTATTAGATTTTGGCCCATCTTTCTGGCTTGTTGAGACCTTTATGATTTAAGATCATGTTATCCAATATGTTAGTTTCATGCCATCTTCAGATTTGTTATAGCAATGTTGCAGAGCCAAGGTCAACTCCCAGAATTGGGAATCCTCCTATCTTGACCTTATTAATTTGACTCCAGCCATATAACCAATTCTAAACCCACTTAACTGAATTATCTTTGAGCCTTTAATTCTCCATCATTGGCTGGAATCCAAGCATACCATTCCTCCAGCATTCCTCTGTGTCACCAGTCTAGCTCTATTTTGATTTTTTTAAAATTAGACCTATAATGTTTATGGACTCTGAAACTATTCCTCTTGCTGATGCAGATTAGCATTTGCTTTGCAAACTGTTGTCCTGGAGTCATTGAGCACATGAAGAATTGAAGTTTCAAGGCCAGTATGCTTCAATAATGGAACTGAGATCTTCCAAGCTTTGGAGGAGGCTCTCTATTGGCTCTACTTTGTGGTTCTCCACTGGCTAGTTGTTCTCCAGCTGTTTTAGTTGTGTGCCTGTCTATCTGATCCCGTATGATATTTTTGGGTAATATTGGAGTGGTCTGACATTTTCTTCTCTGGCTCATTTTATAGATGAGAAAACTGAGACAAACAGGCTAAGTGACTTTCTCAGGATCACACAGCTAGGAAGTATCTGAGGCCAGATTTGAACTCAGGAAGATGAGTCCTCCTGATTCCAGAGTCTAGCATTTTATCCATTGTTACTTTCTAGCCCAGTTACCCCAGTGGAAAAGGAAAAGAGCTAATTGTGGTATGATCTGTTCTCAATAAAGTAATTCTGGCTTTTAGTGATCAAGGCTTTTCTTTCTAAATGCTCAATTTGGAATTTACAGTGTATTCTGGAATCGTGCCAGGATTAGAAACTATGTTCATTGATTTATATCTTCCAAACTCGTCCCCCTTCTGTTTCTTTTTCTTTTTGAGAATTGGGATGACATTTACCCTTCTTCAGTTCTGGGATACTCACTCTTTACCATCATTACTTTAAACAAGAACAGTAACAACAGCACATTTTATTGATGCCTTTACATAACAGCTTCTTTACATACACAGCATTCCTCTGTGTTGAATTTTCCTTTGTCACAAAGAAAAACAAGTGAACAATAATGATAATAATACTGAACATTATCACCACCAGTTAGGTGGTGAAACGGATAGAGTGCTGGACCTGATGTCAGGAAGACTAAAATTCCTGAGTTCAATGGGACCTCAGACACTTACCAGCTGTGTGATTCTGGGCAAGTCACTTAACCCTGTTTGCCTCAGTTTCTTCATCTGTGAAGTGAGTTGGAGAAGGAAATGACAAAGCACTCTTGTGTCTTTGTCGAGGAAACCCCAAGTGGGGTCATGAAGAGCCAGCATAACTGAAAAATGACTGAACAACAATATTTATATAGGGCCTACCATGTTCTTGTCACTAGGCTAAGATTTTTACAAATATCTCATTTTATCCTCTCAATAACTCCATAATTATTCTCATTTTACAAATGAGTTGAGAAAAACAGAGTATGCACCCTTTATCCAGTCACAGAGCTAGTTAGTGTCTGAAGTTAAATTTCATCTATGGTCTTCCTGACTTCAGGCCTAGCACTCTATCCATTGTACCACCTAGCTTTATGCTGAATTCAAATTCAATAAAACTACAAATAATATTAATAACAAAATAGTAAAAAAAAAGCGCACTCAAGTCAATACATGCATAAAAAGCTTTTGACAAAAGATAACATCTATTTTTGTTAACAAAAAAATTGAAATAAATAAACCTTTATTTAACATGGTATCTATTATAGATCTAAACCAATATTATTTCTAATGAAGAAACATGAGGGGACTTTAATATTAATTATTAAAGCAAACATGCCCCTTATCAATTCTTATTTTATATAATTCTAGAAATATTAGCTATCACAATAAAATAAGCTTCTTCTTTTAATCCAAATATTCTGGAAAGTTATTTTGAATTATTCCCAAAGAGTAACTACCTACCCTTTGACACAATAATACTGTTACTAGGTTTATACTTCCAAAGAGACAAAAGAAAGGAGGAAAGAACCCACAGGAACAAAAAAAATATTTAAAGCAGCACTTTTTGTTATAGCAAAGAATTAGGAACAAGTGATTGTCATTTGGGAAGTATCTAATCAAATTGTGATGTATGAATAAAATGGAATATGGTTGTACCAAAAGAAATTATGAAAATGCTGAGTCAGAGAAATCTCAGAAGACTTACATGAACTGATATATAATGGAGTGAGCAGAACTAGAACAATTTATATAATGACTACAAAAATGTAAAGAAAAATAATTTTAAGGACTTAAGAACTCTGATTAATGTATAACAAATTCAATAACCCCTTCCACTGAAATTATTGATATTGTTATTGTAATTGTTGTTTGTCCTTTGTTCTCAAGACATCAGGAGGGTAATGTCTTAATATGAAAATGAATTGAATTTAAGTGAGACAAAGCTATGCAAATTCATCAGTCTCACTCTTTCCTTCAGAGTCATTTGAGGTACAGTGGTGAGATATAGGTCAGGAAAACTGGTGATTGTCACTATATTTTTAGAATTAATATCTTCTTGAGAGACTGGGAGGTTAGCTATCATTCCAGAGTCTTTTTAAATTGTCATGGCTGGAGAGCATCTGTGAGAAGTCAGAGAGAAAAGACTAAAATAACTTTATTGGACTATTCTATTACCTATTATGAAAAAACCTTGAGAAGACATTTTATTAGCATCTTGAGAGAGCTGAGCTGTGGGTCTGTGCTTCCAGAATTGAAGATATCAAATGTACTAATAATGATTAGGGGTATCTCTGACTGTGATTTTTCTCCTACTTACCACATTATAAATGATTAATGATGACTTTGCTTCATCGTTTGTTATACTATTAATAAATTGTATAGCCAGTAACTTTGATTTTCTTTTATTTTAACCTAGAAGATTAGGACTTTGTTATATACAGAGAGATGAGTGAAAAATAATTAGAGAAATTATTTTCAATAAATACTATTTAATAAAATAAAATAGGTGCTCAGAACTTATTGATTAGTTAATGAGAGATGTCATTTTAATAAGGTGATGATTCTATATCTATAATAAAGTACAACAAATACAACATCATTACTTCAGAATAATGATGATAAAATACATATCTCACCTCTTGTTAAAGGACTGATGGATTACAGTGATAGTTAAGAAAGATCAGATAAGGATAATACATGAATTTGTTTTGCTTGGCTGTGCTTAACTGTTACAAATGAGTGATTTCTAAAGGGAAATGTTTTGGAAGGGAGTGGGTGTATAATGATAGTAATGCAAAAATTTAAAAAATGTGTCAATGAAACATTTAAAATTATATAAACAAGATCAGGATAGAAGGGAATACAAACAAGTAGTGGTAACTATCACGTTAAATTTATCTTGTACTTTTTAAAAACAATCTGTACAAAATATACATTTTAAAAATAGTCTTTTTCAGGGCAGCTAGGTAGTGCAGTGGATAGAGCACCAGCCTTGAAGTCAGGAGTACTTGAGTTCAAATCTGTTCTCAGACACTCAACACTTCCTAGCTGTGTGACCCTGAAAAAGTCATTTAAACCTGATTGCCTCAGCAAAAAAAAAAAAAAAATAGCCTTTTTCTGTTATTTGTATGTTGAAGAACTCAAAAGTAAATTTAATGTTCATGAATAGGTCAGACTGATATAGTAAAAAAAATCACATTACTCTCCAAGTTAATTTATATTTAATACAAAATCTATCAAAATAGCAAGGAACTTATTCATATAATTAAACAAAATCATAATGAAATTTGCATAGGGAAAATAAGGCAAGAAGGATAATATGGAAGAGAAAAAGTTATGAAGATAGTTTTTCACTCATAGATTTTAAACATATTACAGAGCAATCATTATCAGTTATCTATTCTCAGAACAAAAGAGAAAAAATGCTCCAAAGACTGGAGAAGATATATTGGACATCCACCCAAAAGTATACAAAAAAATTGACATTTGATAAGTCTATAGAAAATAAAAATTGAGAAAATGGTTAATTACTCAACAAATGTACTTGGGAAAATTGGTTGGCACTTTGAGGGGAAAAATATGATGATTTATTTCCTATACCACAATATGAAAAAGGAAGAAAGAGAAAAAAGGAAAAATTTATTAAGCACCTACTATGTGCTAAGCACTGTGTTGAATCTTATAACATATAATTTATGGCTATTAACACCCTCATTTTACAATAGAGAAATCTGAGATACATACTGTAATCTCATATGCCTATTCTTATGAACTCCTTTTATTTTTAAAATAAATCCCCCATCTACAATTGAGATATAAATACATTCAAATCCAGCCTTAGAGACTTCCTATTTCAGATAGGATTTGAATGTATGAGATTACAGTAAAATTAAGAAGCCTTTAAAAACAAAGAAAAATGGATAAACAGTTTTTGCAAATGTGTTGTTAAAATTCTTTACCTCAAGAATTTTTTCCCTCTTAGTGGCTGAAATGATGCTACCTAGCCTTAAGCACTGAATGGGTGCTGCTTCAGTCAAAATGAGACCTGTTAAAAGATTTTAGCTTAAAAAGGCCAGGATCTCCCATTGTATCCAGAGCCATCTCTAGCCATCCTGATCTGTATCTAGCCACTGGACCCTGATGGCTCTAGAGGAGAAAGTGAGGCAGGTGACTTTGCACAGCCTCCCTCACTTAAATCTAATTCACTTACATGTCGTGGCTTCACCTCCCTGATGTCATAGACCTCTTCAAGAACAAAAGAAAAATAACAACAACAGCAACATTGTTAAAATTTAACATCTAATGTCAAGAAAGAGCTTTCTCTTCCTGTCTATGTTCAAATGATGAGCAAAAGCTGCTGGACTCCTCTGGATGATGGAGAATACCAGTGACCTCCTCTCCTCATCAAAAGTGGCATAAAATTATGAGAATACAGCCTTGTTGTTGCTTCTGCCTTTGTTGTGTTTATGCTTTCCTACCTTAGGCAAAGGAGTACAGGAGATAAAATGATCTCGGCTTTAATTTGTGGACTCTGATAGGTCAGAAGAGTACTAGAGGTCCAGGACCTGGAGTCCATGCCAGCAGCAGATTCTGGTGAGGAGTAATCTGCATTTCTCAGCATTGCAGTGGAGCAACCAAGAGTAAGGGATTCATCCATTGGCTATTGTTGAATTTGGAAGTATTTTGAATCAATTGTTTTAAGTTTGAGCCCACTCTCCCTGGGAACTGAAGCAGCTTAGAGGAAAGTGTGCTCCATTTTTGGAGGGGAGTATTAATAATGTTTTCTATAGCAAGGTTTCCAAAATATTTTACAAATATTTCATTTTATCCTTACAACAAACATGAAAAACAAATATTATTAGCTCCATTTAGTAGATAAAGAAACTGAGGCAAACAGAGGTTAAGCAACCTTTAGGGTCACAAAACTAATAAGTATCTGAGACTAAATTTGAATTCAAGTCCAAAGTTCAATCTACTGTACCATCAATCCTATCTTTGTCTTCTGTTTTTCTGTATTTTCTCAGTAAATATCCTTTTATAAAAATAAAAAAAGCATAAAAATTCATAATAGTAGCTCTCAGTCCATAATGTATAAATGGTGTAAGTATATGAATGGCCAGTTTTCAAAAGAAACAGAAATCAATTAGTCATTCAAAAAGTAATCAACCTTAAGGGAAAACTTTCCTCCAATGAAGAGGAAATTAGAGCAATAATTAGGAGTTACTTTGCCCAACTTTATGCCAGTAAGTTTGAAAATTTAAATGAAATGGAGAAATATCTACAAAAATATAGATTGCCCAGGTTAACAGAAGAGGAAATAAATTATTTAAATAGCCCCATATTAGAAAAAAGAATTAGAACAAGCTATTAGCCAACTCCCTAAGAAAAAATCTCCAGGGCCAGATGGATTTACATGTGAATTCTACCAAACATTCAAAGAACAATTAATTCCAACACTATACAAACTATTTCAGAAAATAGGGACAGAAGGTATACTACCAAATTCCTTCTATGAGACCGATATGGTGCTAATAGCTAAACCAGGAAGGGTGAAAACAGAGAAAGAAAACTATAGACCCATTTCCCTAATGAGTATTGATGCAAAAATTTTAAATAAGATATTAGCAATGAGATTACAGAAAGTCATCCCCAGGATAGTACACTATGACCAGGTAGGATTTATACCAGGAATGCAGGGCTGGTTCAATATTAGGAAAACTATCAGCATAATTAATTGTGTTAATAACCAAGCTAACAAAAACCATATGATTATTTCAATAGATGCAGAAAAAGCATTTGATAAAATCCAACACCCATTCCTATTAAAAACACTAGAGAGTATAGGAATAAATAGGCTTTTCCTTAAAATGATTAGTAGCATCTACTTAAAACCATCAGCAAGCATCATATGTAATGGAGACAAACTAGAATCATTCACAATAAGATCAGGAGTGAAACAAGGCTGCCCATTATCACCATTACTATTTAATATTGTATTAGAAATGTTAGCTTTGGCAATAAGAGAAGAGAAAGAGATAAAAGGAATTAGAGTAGGTAATGAAGAAACCAAATTATCATTCTTTGCAGATGACATGATGGTACACTTAGAGAACCCTAGAGACTCAACTAAAAAACTACTAGAAACAATTCACAACTTTAGTAAAGTTACAGGATTCAAAGTAATTCCACATAAATCATCAGCATTTTTACATATTACCAACAAAGTTCAGCAGCAAGAGATACAAAAAGAAATTCCATTCCAAATAATGGATGATAGTATAAAATATTTGGGAATCTATCTGCCAAGGAAAAGTCAGAAACTATACAAACTAAACTACAACACACTTTCCACACAAATAAGATCAGGCCTAGTCAATTGGAAAAATATTAAGTGTTCATGGGTAGGCCGAGCGAACATAATAAAAATGACAATACTACCCAAACTAATCTACTTATTTAGTGCCATACCAATCAAACTCCCAAGAAATTATTTTACAGATCTAGAAAAAATAGTAGCAAAGTTCATTTGGAAGAACAAAAGGTCAAGAATTTCAAGGGAATTAATGAAAAAAAGGCAGATGAAGGTGGCCTTGCTGTACCAGATCTAAAATTATATTATAAAGCAGCGGTCATCAAAACCATTTGGTACTGGCTGAGAAATAGAGCAGTTGATCAGTGGCATAGGATAGGATATCAGGGCAATCTAGGAAATAACTTTAACAATTTAGTGTTTGATAAACCCAGAGACTTCAGCTTCTGGGATAAGTACTCACTATTCGGCCAAAACTGCTGGGAAAATTGGAAACTAGTATGGAAGAAATTAGGGCTTGACCCACACCTAAAACCACATACCAAGATAAGATCTAAATGGGTTCATGATATAGACATAAAGAGTGACGCTGTAAACAAATTAGAGGAACGTAGTATAGCTTACCTCTCAGACCTGTGGAGATGGAACAAATTTATGTCCAAAGAAGATCTGGAACTCTTAATTGAACACCAGATAGATAATTTTGATTATATTAAGTTAAAAAGTTTCTGTACAAATAAAACTAATGCAGACAAGATTAGGAGGGAAACATCAAATTGGGAAATCATCTTTACATTTAATGGTTCTGATAAAGGCCTCATTTCTAAAATATATAGAGAATTGACTCAAATATATAAGAATTCAAACCATTCTCTAATTGATAAATGGTCAAAAAGATATGAACAGACAATTTTCAGATGATGAAATTAAAACCATCTCTAATCATATGAAAAGTTGCTCCAAATCACTATTGATCAAAGAAATGCAAATTAAGACAACTCTGAGGTACCACTACACACCTGTAAGATTGGCTAAAATGACAGGAAAAGATAACGATGAATGTTGGAGGGGATGTGGGAAGACTGGGACACTGATGCATTGTTAGTGGAACTGTGAATGGATCCAACCATTCTGGAGAGCAATTTGGAGCTATGCTCAAAAAGTTATCAAACTGTGCATACCCTTTGACCCAGCAGTGTTTCTACTGGGCCTATATCCCAAAGAGATCTTAGAGGAGGGAAAGGGACCCACCTGTGCAAGAATGTTTGTGGCAGCCCTTTTTGTAGTGGCTAGAAACTGGAAACTGAATGGATACCCATCAATTGGAGAATTGGCTGAATAAATTATGGTATATGAATGTTATGGAATATTATTGCTCTGTAAGAAATGACCAGCAGGATAATTTCAGAGAGGCCTGGAGAGACTTGCATGATCTGATGCTGAGTGAAATGAGCAGAACCAGGAGATCATTATACACAGCAACAACAATATTACATGATGATCAACTCTGATGGACATGGCTCTCTGCAACAAAGAATTGTCTCAAACCAGTTCCAATTGTTCAGTGAAGAAAGCCATATACACCCAGAGAGAGGTATATGAAATGTGGACCACAACATAACATTTTCATGCTCTCTATTGATGTTTGCTTGCATTGTGTTGCCTTTCTCTGATTTTCTTTTTTTTTTCTTGTAGATAGGATTTTTCTTGCACAACTTGTCAATTATTTTAACATTATTAACATGTAGTGGTCTTCCTGCCATCTAGGGGAGGGGAGGGGACTGGGGGTAAAATTTGTAATGGAAAGCTTTGTAAAGATCAATGCTGAGGAACTACCCATACATATGTTATACAAATAAAAAGCTTTAATTAATAAAAAAGGAAAAAAGTAATCAACTTAACTAATAATTAAAACAATATAAATTAAAACAATTTTGAAGTAGCACCTCACAACCACAAAATTTGGAAATACAGTTAAAAATAATGAAAGTCAATGCTCTTGGAATTGTGGGAAAATTCATAAAATCATGATATAATTGCTAACTTTTAGAATCTGTTTGTAATACAATATGGCAGCATGCAATCAAAATTTCTCTTTAGCCTATCAGAAATTATCCTTGTCCTTTTCTATAGTCCCCAAATGCTTTCTTAGTGAATCAGAAAAGCAACAAAATACACACAATAACTATGAAGGGAAAGACTGTTTTGGTGGCCCACAGAGCTGTAAAGTTTATTCACTGCACAACCAATTCTTCCCCAAAAGCAAAACAATAATAATAGCTAACATTTACATATATACTTATTACATTCCTATGCACCTCACAGTTATTTTATTTGATCCTTTTAACAACTCTGGAAGGCAGGCGCTATTATTACCCTTCTTTTACAAATGAGGAAACTGAGATAAATAGATTAAGTGAAGAAGGAGGAGGGAAAGAAGGAAGAGGAGTAGGAAAATAGAAGAGGGAAGAGGAGAAGAAGGAGAAAGAGAAGAAGTAGGAAAGGAGAGAGAAAAGGATGGGGAAGAGAGAGAGAGAAGTGGAAGAAATACATTCCTAGCCATTGCTAAGAAAAATGAAGTACTTTGCATAAGAGTAGTAAGAAGATTGCTTGCATCATAGAAGCATGAAAGGAAATTATATATATATTAACATTGAAAATATAGGTTAGGGCCAGATTGTGAAGAGCTTTAAAAACTGTGGGGTTCCCCTAGTTATGATGCTAACACTCTCCCCTTCTAGGATCCTTTCCCTCCCCTTTTTTCATCCCACTATCACCCCCAACTGATGGGCATCCATTCAATTTCCAGTTCCTTGCCACTACAAAAAGGACTGTTACAATTTTGCACATGTGAGTCCTTTTTCCTTTTTTATGATGTCTTTGGAATACAGACCCAGGAAAGATCTTTGCAGGATCAAAGGGTAAACACAGTTTGATAGCCCTTTGTACATAATCTCATATTGCTCTCCAGAATGGTTGGATTAGTTCACAACTCCACCAACAATGTATTAACATCCCCGTTTCCCCATATCTCCTCCAACATTCATCATTATCTTGTCATTTTAGCCAATCTGAGAAGCATGTAGTGGTACCTCAGAGTTGTGTTATATTGCATTTCTCTGACCAATAGTGATTTAGAGCATTTTCCCCATATGACTAGAAATAGTTTTAATTTCTTTATCTGAAAATTGTCTGTTCATATCTTTTGACCATTTATCAATTGCAGAATGGCTTGTATTCTTATAAATTTGAGTCAGTTAAGAGAAGAGTTTTTAAGCGCCAAGTGCATAGTGTTGTTTTTAAGCTAATTGGCATGGCAACAACAGGATCCAGCCCTGTTGTAGACATGATATCTAATGGTGTAGAAACTGTTTAATCTCTTAATTTGCACATTCTTTGTGTTCATTGTCTCACGGCTGGTAGCCTATAGGAAGTAATAGCTAATCTCTTAATCATTTTTTTTTAATCCTTTCTAAAATTTGGTTGTAATTTGCTTTGGACAAATACCTATAGCAATTAATGGGAGCTCATGCAGGTGAAGAATATCTTTCCAAAATATACTGTCCTTCCAGCAGTGAAACAAATGATAAGCTGGAATGAAATATCAAGTAGAAATTCTAGAGTAGGATCAAGTAGAACATTGTGTGTGTGTGTTGGGGGGAGGCGGATTGTCTTTAGATTGTGTCTAATTCCTTGATGTTGGAATGATGACCAATGGCTGAAGAAACCCTATGGCTTCTGTTAGAGAGATTTCATTCATTGGTACCAGTTACAATTTTGAATCCCACTTCTTGTTGGAAAAGGTCTAAAACCCTGCTAATGCACCAATTAAATGACTTAGGGATGTTACTGGACAAACCTGACATTGGGGGCACAGGAAGTCTGGCATAGACCTGCTAAAGGAAAAAAGAGAGATAAAAGAAAAAGAAAACAAAATGAGAATCCACTGAAGGAAAGAATGGAAGTGACCGAATTAAAAAGAGAATGTCCAGAAATCCCAGGGCTCACATCCCCACTTTGGAAGAACGAAGGCCCAGATCTTTGGTAGATGATATTGAATGTAATTTACAATAGATCTTCATAAAATGATAAATGGGAACAGTGCTAGGAAAATCAGGATACAGAACAAATGATGTCACAAATCATAGTAATTGATCCTCACCTAGAAGAACGCTTATAGTAAGGTAGCTAAGGGTTTACTACTATACCTGTGCATGCTTTCCTTCCGAGTATCAAGGTCAGTACCTAGATTACCCTATATCACCACACTTTCAGGGTTACCCAGCCTGTCCATCCAAAACCCCATCATGGAAAATGTAATTCAAAATCTCTATTGATTTAGAAGACTCTTCTGAGGGGCTACCTCCTTCTTTCATGAAGGCCAGGTAAAGCCTATCCCACCTCCATCCAGAGACTCAGAATTGCTATCATGGGGACTGTATTTTCCAATATATCTTTTCCAATCTCACCATTGTCTACTTTCATATTTAAGTCACTGGTTATTAAAGTATATGTTGATTTTATTTGGGCAGGGGAAATCTTTCCAAGTTCTTTATTGAATTTCCTCCCTCATCCTCTGAACTATATGTTAGCACATAAGCTACAAATATCTGCCTGGGGATCTTTTCACAAATGCATATCACAAGTGCCATTACATGAGATGACTCTTACAAGTGTCCCATGAAACTATATTTCTTGCTGTCTCAGGATTCATATAAAACCAGCTCTGTCAACTCTTTTAGTTTCTCCCAGAAGAACATGTGATTCAGTTTCCTTTCATCTTCGGGTTTCATGCATAGCATGGATATCTACAGTGCTACAATTCAGTTCCTCTGGGAGCGAAATCCACTTGTTAATTACTGTATTATATTTCATTCTTGAAGTATCAGTATCTAAGTCAGTGTTTATGGACAGTCGGAAAATTATGTGATTCATGCCTCTTTTCCACGATATTGTCGTATCACCAAAAAGAAGAAGGGGATTATGTATAAGTGAGGGACGTTTTATATATTTTATCATTTAACAAAGTTGTCACATTTGAATAATTCATCATTAAATAGGCAGCCTCAGGTAATATGCCTCTCTGTGCTTAGCTAGGCTAAGAAAACATCTTTTGTTGCTCCATACTCATGACATTTGAGTATATTGATCCTAATCAAAGCCTGTTGTCTAGCTTGATCAAATGTAACAGAGTTTACTGCTACAATTACCTTCAAGATCTCAAGGTTACTTCCACCCTATGGCAAGGCATTGGAGTAAGACTTCATATATGAAAATAAACATGAATTGTTATCTTGGACAATGCAATAAAGAGAAATACCTTTGTAAAAACAACCCTCAGAACTAGAATCTTCATTTCTAAATAGAAATTTGGTGTTATTTACTTTATAAATTCACAAATTTCAGTACTTAAGATTGGCTTAAGACAAAATTGGGTATCAGTCTATCTCCTGTTTCATGGTCAGTAAGATCATGAAATCCTAAGCTATCCATTTGTAAACCTTATCCCAGAGTTGCTTTTGATATTTCAAAGATCCTGGCTACCTTTTTAAAATATTCTCTCACTCCTGTTGACTCATAGCCTTCACTCTCCAAAGTTACTAGTGATCTCTTAAAGGATAAAAAAAAGCCTTCTTGATCTCTTTGCAGCAGTTGACACTATTAATTACCCTCTTCTCCTTGAATCAGTTATCCTTTCTAATATATGGCTTTCCCCCATCAAGGTTTTGATATATCTCAGGTCAGCATAAGAAATCAAATGGGAATTTTGAGGGAGTTTCATGGAAGCCATAGCCAACATGGGAAGACCAGCAGATAACATGGAAAAAAGTTTAGGAACTCAGAAATGCATAAAATATATGCATAGTATTATATAATATCATTATAATTTATTTCATATTACCACATAATTTAGGCTTCTCTTTGTACAAAAAGGAGGGTCAAAAAATTTTATATAGATCTCCAGATTGAAGGGCATTGCACCCCTAACTCCTGTGATGTGAAAGGGTTAATTATACTTTCTTTTCCCTAAATTTTCAGTCAAGAAGACTCATCTTCATGAGTTCAAATCTGCCCTCAGATGCTTACTAGTTAGGTGACTCTGAATAAGCTATTTAGCCCTGTTTGCCTTAGTTTCCCCATCTGTAGAAGAAACTGGAGAAGAAAATGGCTAAACACTCCAGTATCTTTATCAAGAGAACACTAAATGAGGTCACAAAGAGTCAGACAAGACTGAACAACAACAAAAGCTCTCTCCCTGGTTCTCCCACTTTTCTAACCAACTCTTGTCTGTTTTTTGCCTCTTTGTATCCCCAGTGCTTAGGACTATACCTGGCAGAGTAGGCATTTAATGTTAGATGACTTGACTACTCACAAATATACTGAAGCCATGTGTGTACTTGTAAGAATGTTATTCATACTATTACAGAAGAATATTTATTAGGAGAAGAAAAATAAAACAGAAGCATTTGAGTAATCAGTATTTCTCCTTCATGAATATTGATTCCCAAAGATTGGCTCAAAAATGAGATTTCTTCAGAAAGAGATCTTTCACAAGTCTCAGGATCAATGATATGGAACTACAATTGCTGATTTATATGTAAGAAAACACTTCCTACAATTGTTGTTCTGTTGTTTCTGACTCTCTGTGACCCCATTTTAGGGTTTTCTTGGCAAAAATACTGGAGGGATTTGCCATTTCCTTCTCTGGCTCTTTTTTTTTTTTTTTTTTTTTTATAGATGAGGAACTGAGACAAACAGTTAATTGACTTGCCCAGGTTTATACAGCTAGTAAGTGTCTGACACCAGATCTTACCTCATGAAGATAAGCCTTCTTGATTTTATCCTGCACATTTTTATGTACTGGGGTAGCTAGGTGGTGCAGCGGATAAAGCACCAGCCCTGAAGTCAGGAGGATTTGAGTTCAAATCCTACCTCAGACACAACACTTCCTGGCTGTGTGACCCTGGGCAAGTCACTTAACCCCAATTGCCTCAGCCAAAAAAAATTAAAACAATTAAAAAAACATAAAAACATATTTATGCATTGTACCATCTAGCTGCCCTTAACAATTAGAACTGTCTAAAATTGGAATGGGCTGGCTCAGAAAGTAACAGATTCCCTCCCAAGAGAGACCTTCAAAGCAAGGCAGGATGATTACTGTTGGGGATTTGGTAAGGGCCACTCACTGTAGGACTAGTTTTGAGGACCCTTCCTACTCAAAATCTATAATTTTGTGGGTTAATTACTTTCCTGGGATAAGCAGGATGTAATGAGTCAAGATATCCAGCAGATGGCACTCCAGTCTGTAAGAAAATGTCTACCAAGATCTAGGTTTCTGCCCAGGTATTTACCGTGTGCTGGACTAGCCCTGACAATAGGCTAAATTAGTAGCCACCTAAATATGAAACTTATCCGGAGTGTCAGCCCCTACCTCAAAGTATCAGATGCTTGGTTTATTTATCTGCCTTAAATTCCCACATTTATGCACTCCTGTGTGATTAAAGGCATGGAAGTTGTTTATTTGTTGTTTTAATGTAAATGCTCTCTAGAACCTTCATGGAACATTTTGGATTCTCTGCCAAAGAGATGGTCCTGTGGGGAAATTCTATCAGAAGGGAGAGAGGAAGAAAGATCTGCAGAACGGGCTTTCAAAGAGCAGGGAAGAGAGAGTCTAGACAATTGAGGAAGAATATAAAGAGACAGCAGCAGATCCCTGAAAGGAGATTGGTAGGGCCCAAACAAAGCTTTCATGTCATAATTTTGCAATTTTGTCCTGAAATGACAATGGAATATAGGATACAGAACACTAGCCTAGAGTCTTATCTTGGCTGTTATGTGTAGGTAGCGGGTAGAATGGAGAGACAGACAGACAGAGACAGACAGAGAGACAGAGAGAGGCAGAGGCAGAGAGAGACAAAAAAAACAGAGAGGTGGAGTGAGGAAAGGAGGAAGAAATAGAGAGACAGAGAGAGATAAAAAGACAGAGAGACAGATTCACAGAGAGATAGACAGAGAGGCAGAGAAAGACACAGAGAGAGACTCAGACAGAGAGAGACAGAAACAGAGACAGACAGACACACAGAGAGACAGAAACAGAGACAGACACACAGACAGACAGACAGAGACAGAGAGAGACTCAGAGAGAGAGAGAGAGAGAGAGAGAGAGAGAGAGAGAGAGAGGTACCAGGCACCTCAAAACACTGCCAACCATCTAGATGATTACTTTCTGTCAGACCATGGTGGAAACATCCCAGGACCATAAACCTAAGAACTCTGGGAAAAGCAGAGCCCCAGATCACTAGGCCTAATTCCAAACTTTACCCAAAGCCACAATCAAAGAAAACAATTGTGCTACAGCCCCCTCCTCCCCTCCCCAATGCTGTTCCTCCAAGCTCCCCCCCAATACTTCAGCAGCCCCAACTAATGAAAATATAGAAAAGAAAGCTCTTGCCAACATTGGAAATTTTATATGGTGCATCATAAAGAGACATATCTGCTTTGACATTGTACCCTAAGGACCACTGGGCTTTCCTCTGACCTATAACTGACTTCCTATATACACTGAGGATTCTTCCAACACAAGGACCTATGATTCTATAAAGGTGAGCTCCTAGATATCAGGAACTTAATTGTTTTTCTGTCTGTATCTCCTGCTTTCCCCAATTATTGTTCAATCATTTCACTCATGATCACATTTGGGATTTTCTTGGCAAAGATACTGGAGTGGTTTGCCATTTCCTTCTCCAGCTCACTTTATGGATGAGGTAACTGAGGCAAATGGGGTAAAGTGACTTGCTTAGAGTCATTCAGCTAGTAAGTGTCTGAGACTAGATTTGAACTCAGGAAGAGAAGTTTTTCTGATTTCAGGCTTGGTGCTCTATCTACTTTGACACTGACACACTTAAAAGCTTTTCCATCCATCCATCCATCCATCCATTCATTCATTTATTCAATTCTCTAAGCCTCAGTCTTACACTTGTAAAATAAGAGACTTGGATGATAAGATCTTTGAGATCCTTCTCCAACTCTAATATTATGTGTAAGGTAGTGGAAATGTACGTGGCTGAGTTCTTAAGTCTTGTGAAAAATAGATCACAGAATGAACATTTTCCTGGGAATAATTTGAGTAGTGCCATTCAAAGGCAATGATCTACAGTCAAACCATTTGTCAAGGATGAAAAAACATTGCCAGCCCACAAAATGTTTTCCCAGCTTGCTCTACAGCCACAGGATATAGTTAACAGCTAAACTTTTTGATTTTTCAGTGGGTAGTTATTTAATTTGTGGATTATCCAACCCTTTGCTTTTCTTCTTGCCCCTGTTCTTTGGTCTGTGGCTGTTTTTTTCTGATGATCAGCATTTTCTATGCTGGGTCAGCTGGGGAAAGAAGACACAAAACAATAGGTTGTTATTGGTTTATTTAACATATATTCAAAGTGCCCACAATGTGAAAGCATTTCACTAAAAATAAGATATCACTAGAAATAATAAAGATAAGTTCTGCAATTTGGTATGGTGAAAGGTTGGAGCACAGAGTATGACTTTCTCTTTGGGTTAAAGCATATTCTGACCTTCTGGTGATAACAGGATTTGGAATTTTTCCATGTGGTCCCTATTCATATTAGTGAGACTAATTAGGAGTTGGGTTTACTTAGATACAGTATTATTTTAAATGAAATCACAAATTTTGACTGTCTTTCCAGCACAAATTGCTTCTCACCTTTGGGAAAACAATTTGCAAGACTGAATTCCATGTATAAACAAAAACTCCATCTTTCTCTGCATTTCACATAGATAACTAACTAACCTAGACAAGGAAAATCAGGTTGGAGCTATAAGGATGCTCAGTTAAGAGGCTCATTCCATCAATAGGGCAAGTGGCTTCTCTCCAATTATCCTCCCAGAACAGAAAACTGATTTCATACAATCTAATTGAGCACTCAGAGAAAATAACCTCATTAGGAGTACAGTGTGAAAGAGATGCATTACTGTCCACATGGTTTTGAAAATAATAAATAGCTCTCATGGAATATTAGAAATGAAAGGGACCTTAGAGATCCTTTACACCAAGTTTCTTAACCATACAGTGCATTTGGAGCTATAAAACTTGAGTTCAGATTCTGAATTTGCCACTTATTACCTATGCAATCTCTAGAAAGTCATCTTAACTGTATCTGTAAAATGAGAAAACTGGATTAGAGAATCTCTGATATCCCTTCTGCACCTATGACCCTATGATCCATGAGGACTCTTAGGACAAGAGAAGGGAGTAAGTTCAGATGAGGCAATGATATATGCAGAATGAAGAAGCTCAGTTAGAAAGGTTCTCAAATGTTATTTAATCCAGCCTTCAACCCAAACAAGAATGTCTTCTATATATCCTCATCCATTAGTCATTCCATCTCCATTTTTAGGCCTCCAAGAAAAGAGGAGCATGCCATCTGCATCCTATTTTTTGATAGCTGTAATTTTTAGGAAGTTTTCCCTTATATCAACCAAAATTTACTTTTCTGCAACTTCTGCTTAATATTCTTAGTTCTGATCTATGGAGCTAGGCAGATCAAATTAACCCCCTCTTTTCAGACCTTCAAATATTAAACATTTTACCTAAACCATTTCTTCTCCAGGTTAGATACCCCTTTGTGGTGTTGTTCAATTATCATAGTTCCTTCTTTGTGATTCCATTTTCTTAGTAAAGATGCTGGAATAGTGTGTCATTTCCTTTTCCAGCTTGTTTTATAGAGGAAACCAAGGTAAACAGAGTTAAGGAACTTGCCCAAGTTCACACAGGTAGTAATCTGAATCTGAAACTAGTAATTAAATCTGAAGCCAGATTTGAATTTAGTTCTTCCTAATGCCAATGCCTATCCACTGTCCTACTTCACTGCCCTCGATCCTGAGTATCTCTCAATTCTGGTGTGTGTTGTTTTTGATTATTGGAATACTTTAAAGCACAGAGCTCCAAACAAATGCACAATTGAGAATCCTTCCCTCCCCATTTCATAAGGCTGTCTCACTTTTGCATTTGTAAGTACTTAATAAATACATTTAAGTTAATTCATTCATTTGCTCACAGAAGTGGAGAGTCTGAGAAAATGGTCTAATCATTTCCCTAATTTCATATATTTATGATTTTGATTTTCCTATGTCTTACCTCTGGAACTAGAAATCAGTCTTATCCAAATCCTGTCCATCCTGCCTCTGCAGCATCTCTTCCCTTTATCTCCTTCTCTCCATTTTTACAGCCACCACCCTAGTTTATATTCATATCTCTTCTAATTGGAACTACTTTACTGGTCTTCTATTTTGACTCCCTACCTTCAGTCTATCTCTTCTCCAATCTAGTCTCCACTTAGCAGCCAACATAACATTCAGAAAACACAGATCTGATTTGGGCTCTCCCATACTGAAAAACCTTTCATGGCTCCTAATGTTACTGTAATCTCAATAATACTGTTTGAAGGAGGAATGCTGTGGTTGTTATCTCAAGAATACTATACCGTGGCTCCAAATTGCCATGATCATTTAGGTTGTCTTAAGTGTGTACTTTTTGACTCCAAGATGTCTGCCTTAGGAATACTGCATCTTGTTTTAGTTTATAATCATATTGACTCCAAAAAAATGTTGGTTTTATTGGCTCAATTTATGAAACCCCCTCCCCACAAAAAAAATCATTTTACCTCTATAAATATACTTTGTCACCACTACTTCACTAGCATCTCTTGGAACTTAGCCTGCCATTCAATGGTACAATAATAAAATCTTTGCCTCTTGTTTTGGCTTACGAACTCTTTTGAGACACCCTTGTGACACTAGCCCAGAACCCCAAGATATTTTGGGGTTCAGCTTTTAAACTCCAACAACTCCTCCATCTCCTTTGAGATTAAATATAAATTCTTCAGTCTGACATTTAAGCTTCTCCATGATCTGACTCCTACATACTTTTCCAGTTTTATTCCATGTTACCTCTCATGTTTTATTCCAACCAGAGTGGCCTACAAGCAAGCTTGGCATTTCATCTCTCAGTTCCATGTATTCATTCATGCTATTTTCTTAGCTGGAAGTAAGCTCCTTCCCCACCTCTGCCTTTCAGAACCTTTCACTCATTCTTGAAAGCGTAGTTTAAGGCCACTGTGAAACATTCCCTGGAAAATCTTTATTTGTTAGTTCTCTTTTCCCTCAAGTGGCCTTTTTATTTATTTATTTGCATATGATATAATTCTCTAATTAAACAAAATCTTCTTAAAGGCAGGGGCAGTTTCATTTTGTATCCCCAGAGACTAGCATGTAATAGGTACTTAAAAAATGTGAAAATGAAATGAATTTCATAAAGACCATGGTTATAACTGTACTATTGTGTTTTGTTTTTCATTTTGAATATGTATTGGGGAAGGGGGAATAATCTGCGTTAAGCAATTTGCCCAGGACCACATAGCTAATGGCTGAGGCTAAATTTGTAATTAGGTTCTCCTCACTCCAGGACTATCACTCCATTCATTGCATCATCTAGCTGCCCCTAGAATGTGTAATTTTTTTTGAATGTTTGATAGTCATAATGGAACTGATGATTTTTTTATTAAAATTATAGAATGTTAGAGCTAGGAAGGATCTCAATTATCTTAATCAACCACTTATTTCACACATTCTCAGGTTGCTTTTGACAATATTGTTTGTCTTTGGCAGGCACTGTGCTGAATGAGCACTGAAGCTGGAGAGAAGGGGACAAGATTCAAATTCTACCTCTCACATTTACTAGCTTGTTCTTTTTTTAATTAAAGCTTTTTGCTTTCAAAATACATATATATGAATAATTTTTAACATTCACCCTTACAAAATCTTGTGTTCTAATTTCCCCCCCTCCCCTCCACCCTTCCTCTAGGCGATAAGTGATCTAATCTATGTTAAATGTCCAATTCTTCTATAAATATTTCCACAAATATCATGCTGCACAAGAAAAATCAAATCAAAAAGGAAAAAAATGAGAAGAAAACAAAATGGCAAGCAAACAATAAAAAAGAGTGAAAATACTATGTCGTGGTCTACATTTAGTCCCCACTGTCATCTCTCTGGGGACAGATGGCTCTCTACATCATAAGACCATTGGAAATGATCTCAATCACTTTGCTACTGAAAAGAACAGTGTCCATCAGAATTGATCATCATATAATCTTGTTGCTGTGGATAATGTTCTCTTGGCTCAGCCCATTTCACTCAGCATCAGTTCATGTAAGTCTCTCCAAGCTTCTCTGAAATCATCCTGCTGATCATTTCTTATACAACAACAATATTCCAGAACATTCATATGCCATAACTTATTCAGCTATTCTCCAACTGATGGACATCCACTCAGGTTCCAGTTCCTTGTCACTGCAAAAAGAGCTGCCACAATGTGAGTCCCTTTCCCTTCTTTATGATCTCTTTAGGATACAAACTCAGCAGAAGCACTGCTGGGTTAAAGGGTAGGCACAGTTTGATAGCTCTTTGGGCATAGTTCCAAATTGCTCTCCAGAATGATTGATTCATTTCACAACTCCACCACCAATGTATGAGTGTCCCAGTTTTCCCACATCACCTCCAACATTCATCATTATCATTTCCTGCCATTTTAGCCAATCTGAAAAGTGTGTAGTAGTACTTCAGAGTTGTCTTAATTTACATTTCTCTGATTAATAGTGATTTAGAACACCTTTTCATATAACTAGAAATTGTTTAATTTCATCATCTAAAAATTGCCTGTTCATATGCTTTGACCATTTATCAAATGGAGAATGGCTTGAATTCTCATAAATTTGAGTCAATTCTCTCTATATTTTAGAAATGAGGCATTTACCAGAATCCTTGAATGTAAATTTTTCTTAGTTTTTTGTTTCCCTTCTAATCTTGTCTGCATCGGTTTTGTTTGCAAAAACTTTTTAACAATATAATCAAAATTATCCATTTTGTGTTCAATAATGTTCTCAAGTTCTTCTTTGACCACTAATTCCTTCCTTCTCCATAGATCTGAGAGGTAAACTATCCTTTGTTCTTCTAATTTGCTTATAATATCACTCTTTATGTCTAAATCATGAACCCATTTTGAGCTTATCTTAATACAGGGTATTAGGTGTGTGTCAATGCCTAGTTTCTGTCACACTAATTTCTAATTTTCCCAGAAGTTTTTGTCAAATAGAGAGCTCTTATCCCCAAAGCTGGGGTCTTTGGGTATGTCGAACACTAGATTATTATAGTCATTGATTATTCTGTCCTGTGAATCTAACTCATTTTACTTATCAACTACTCTATTTCTTAGCCAGTACCAAATGATTTTGATGACTACTGCTTTACAATATAGTTTTAGGTCTGATATAGCTAGGCCACCTTCATTTGCTTTTTTTTTATTAATTCCTTTGAAATTCTTGACTTTTTGTTTTTCCAGATGAACTTTGTTATTATTTTTTTCTAGCTCTGTGAAGCAATTTCTTGGGAGTTTGATTGGTATGGCACTGAATAAGTAGAATAAGTAGATTTAGGTTTGTCATTTTTATAATATTAGCTCGACCTACCCATGAGCACTTGATAGTTTTCCAAGAGATTAAATTTTATTTTATTTGTGTGGAAAGTGTTTTGTAATTGTGTTCATATAGTTCCTGACTTTGCCTTGACAGGTAGACTCCTAAATATTTTATATTATCTACAGTTATTTTAAATAGAATTTCTCTTTGTATCTTTTGTTGTTGGACTTTGTTGGTAATATGTAAAAATGCTGATGATTTATGTGGATTTATTTTGTATCCTGAAACTTTGCTAAAGTTGTGAATTGTTTCTAGTAGTTTTTTAGTTGATTCTCTAAATATAACATGATATCATCTGCGAAGAGTGATAATTTGGTTTCCTCATTACCTACTCTAATTCCTTTAATCTCTTTTTCTTCTTTTATTGCCAAAGACAACATTTCCAATACAATATTGAATAGTAAGGGTGATAGTTTCACTCTTGATCTTATTGGTAATGGTTCTAGTTTATCACTGTTATATATGATGCTTTCTGATAGCTTTAAATAGATGTTACTGATCATTTCAAGGAAAACTCTATTTTTTCCTATTCTTACTAGTATTTTTAATAGGAATGGGTACTGGATTTAGTCAAATGCTTTTTCTGCATCTATTGAGGTAATCATAATTTTTGTTAGTTTGGTTATTGATATAATCAATTATGCTAATAGTTTTCCCAATATTGAACCAGCCCTCTATTTCTGGTACAAATCTTACTTGGTAATGATGTATTATCCTGGGGATAACTCCTGAAATCTCTTTGCTGATATGTTATTTAAGATTTTTGCTTTAATAATATATTAATAAAATAATTAATATTTTGCATCAATATTAGGGAAATTGATCTATAATTTTCTTTCTCTATTTTGACACAACCTGGTTTAGGTATAGGCACTATGTCTGTGTCATAAAAAGAATTTGGTAGGATTCCTTCTTTCTCTATTTTTCCAAATAGTTTGCATAATATTGGAATTAATTGTTCTTTAAATGTTTGGTAGAATTCACATGTAAATCCATCTGGCCCTGGAGAGTTTTTCTTAGGGAGTTGAATAATAGCTTGTTCAATTTCTTTTTCTAAAATGGGATTATTCATGGAATATTATTGTTCTGTAAGAAATGACCAGCAGAATGATTTCAGAGAGGCCTAAAGAGACTTGCATGAACTGATGCTGAGTGAAATCAGTAGAACAAGGAGATCATTATACACATCATCAACAAGACTATTTGATGATCAATTCTGATAGACATGGTTCTCTTCAACAATGAGATGTTTCAAACCAGTTCCAATTGTTCAATGATGAAGAAAGCCATATACACCCAGAGAGAGGGATCTGAATGTGGACCACAACATAACATTGTCATGCCCTCTATTGATGTTTGCTTGCATTACGTTTCCCTTCTCAGATTTTTTTCTTCTTGTAGATCAGATTTTTCTTGTACAGCAAGGTAACTGTATAAATATGTATACACATATTCAATTTGTCAAGTATTTTAACTTAATTAACATGTATTAGACTTCCTGTCATCTAGGGAAGGGGGTGGGAGTAGGAGGGAAAAATTTGTAACAGAAAGCTTTGCAAGGGTCAATGTTGAAAAATTACTTATACATATGTAATGCAAATAAAAAGCTTTAATAAAAAAAATAATCAAATGGGACTATTTAACTTATTTTCTCCTCTGTTAATCTGGGCAAACTATATTTTTGCAAATATTCATCCATTTCACTTAGATTATCATATTTATTGACATACAGTTGGGCAAAATAGCTCCTAATTATTGCTCCAATTTCTTCTTTATTGGTGAAAAGTTCACTCTTCATTTTTGATACTAACAATTTAATTTTCTTCTTTCCTTTTTTTGATCAAATTAACTAAAGATTACTTATTACTTATTTTGTTGGTTTTTTTCATTATTGTTTATTTGTGCAAATTTTTTTAAACTTTCAATTTTATTAATCTCTTATTTTCAGAATATCAAATTTGGTATTTAATTGGGGATTTTAAATGTGTTCTTTTTCTAGCTTTTTTAGTTGCATGCTCAATTCATTGATCTTTTCTTTCTCTGTTTTATGCAAGTAAGCATCTAGAGATAT
The DNA here is from genome assembly GCA_023553655.1 of Myrmecobius fasciatus. Lineage (NCBI taxonomy): Eukaryota > Metazoa > Chordata > Mammalia > Dasyuromorphia > Myrmecobiidae > Myrmecobius > Myrmecobius fasciatus. Next base: position 34,240 of record JAJPUD010003242.1, on the reverse strand, counting down.
AAAACTTCCCCTAAGAACTGCTTTGGCTGCATCCCATAAATTTTGATATATTATCTCATTATTGTCATTCTCTTGGATGAAATTATCAGTTGTGTCTATGATGTCTATTGTTTCACTAATTCATTCTTTAGGATCAGATTAGTTTCCAATTAATTTTTTATCTATTTTTCCTAGACTTTTTATTACATATGATTCTTTTGCATCATGATCTGAAAAAGATGCATTTTCTATTTTGGCCTTTTTGCATTTGGTTTTAAGGTTTTTATGCCCTAATATATGGTCAATCTTTGTGTAGGTTCCATGAACTGCCAAGAAAAAAGTAAACTTCTTTCTGTCTCTATTCAATTTTTTCAAAGATCTAGCCTACCTAACTTTTCTAAAATTCTATTTACCTCCTCAACTTCTTTCTTATTTATTTTGTAGTTTGATTTATGCAGTTCTAAGAGAGCAAGGCTGAGATACTCTACTAGTATAGTTTTGCTGTCTGTTTCTTCTTGCAGCTCTCTTAACTTCTCTAGAAATTTGGATGCTATACCTCATGGTGCATATATTTTTAGTATTGATATTACTTCATTATCTATGGTACCCTTTAGTAAGATGTAGTTTCCTTCCTTATCTCTTCCTTAGATCTATTTTTGCTTTTACTTGATCTGAGATCAGGGCTGCTATCCTTGCTTTTTTTTACTTCACCTAAAGTGTAATAGATTCTGCTCCAGCATTTTACCTTTACTCTGTATATGTCACTCTGCTTTAAATGTGTTTCTTGTAAACAACATATTGTAGGATTCTGGCTTTTAATCCATTCGGCTATCTACTTCCATTTTGTGCGAAAGTTCATCCAATTCACAGTCACAGTTAAAATAACTAATTCTGTATTTCCCGCCATCTTACTTTCCCCAAGTTATGCTTTTCTCTTTCCCTTCCCCCTTTCCCTCCTCTCCAGTATTTTGATTCTGACCACTACTTCCCTCAAACAGTCCTCTCCCTTTACAACCTCTCTTCTTTTCTTATACCTTTCCCCTACTACTTCTGTTTTCCCTTCTATTAGCCTCCTCCTTTCCTTTCCCCTTTCTCCTCCCACTTTCCTATAGGGTGAGACAAAATTCTCTTTGATGCCAAATATATCTGATATTCTCTCTTTGAGCCAAATCTGATGAGAGTAAGATTCATCCAATGTTCAGCCCCTTTCTTCTTTTCCTCAATTATAATAGGTCTTCTTTTCCTCTTCATGAGATGTAATTTACCTCATTTTACTTCCATTTTCCTCTTCTTGCAGTACCATCCCCTTTCCACTTTGTTTCTTTTTTATATTATCCCAATAAAACCAAATTATTCCTGCACCCTCTGAGTATACCCATAATAGAGACATAGTTCTCAAGAGTTCTTTCCTTTTTACCTCTTTATGCTTCTCTTGAGTTCTATGTTTGGAGATCAAATTTTCTGTTTGGCTCTGGTCTTTTTATAAGAAATAGATGAAATTCATCTGTATCATTGAATGTCCATTTTTTTCCCTGAAAGATAATGCTCAATTTTGCTGGATAGTTGATTCTTGGCTGCAATCCAAGTTCCGTTGCCTTTCAGATTATCAAATTCCAGGCCCTTTTATCCTTTAAGGTGGAAGCTGCTAGGTCCTGGGTAATCCTGATTGTGACTCCTCAATATTTGAACTGTTTCTTTCTGGCAGCTTGCAATATTTTCTCCTTGATCCAATAATTCTGAAATTTAGTTACAATATTTCTTGGAGTTTTCATTTGGGATTCTTGTTCAGGAAATGATCAGTGAATTCTTTCAACGGCTATTTTATCCTCTGGTTCTAGAACACCAGAGCAGTATTCCTTGATGATTTCCTGAAAGATGATGTCTAGGCTCTTTTTTTCATGATGGTTTTCAGAAAGTCCAATAACTCTTAAATTGTCTTTCTTAAATCTATTTTCCAGGTCAGTTATTTTTCCAATGAGGTATTTTACATGTTCTTTTATTTTTTCATTTTTTGGTTTTGTTTGATTCTTGATATCTCATTGGGTCATTCATTTCTATTTGTACAATTCTAATTTTTAGTGAATTATTTTCTTCAGTTACCGTTTTTAGCTTCTTTTGTATTTGGCCAATTGAATTTTTAAATGAGTTGTTTTGTTCAATGGATTTCTTTTTTCCATTTCACTAATTCTGTTTTTCAAGGAGTTGTTTTCTTTTTCCATTTTGTCAAATCTATTTTTTAAGGAGTTATATACTTTTTCCATTTCACTAGATCTATTTTGTAAGGCATTTTCTTCAGATAATTTCAGTGTTTCCTTTTCCAAATTCTCCTGCAATGTTCTCATTTCCTTTCCCTATTTTCTTTTAACTCTCTTTTAAGATCCTTTTTGAATTCTTCCAAGAGAGCCTTATGAGATGGGAACCAATTTATATCACCCTTTGGGGCTTCATCTAGAGATTATCTATTTTTAGTATTCTCAGAGTTTGAGGTCTGTTATTTTCTTTCTCCATAAAAACTGTTTATGGTCAGAGTTCTTTTTGCTATTTTGCTCATCTAAAAAAAAAAAAGGTTGAGATCTGCTTTTAGGGCAAAGGAAAGATTATCCAAGCTTCCTCTATAGGTGACAGTGGCTGCACTGGGTCATTGCTGACTAACTTCTGATGCTGGATAGGCTTGGCCAGGTCCTGCTTATTCTCGGGTTCAGGGGCTAATTTGCCTTTTGCATTTGTGTTGGCTGTCTCACAGTTAATCTGCTGATTTGGTTTGTAGCCAGGACAGAGTAGCCTACACTGCTGTAGCAGAAGATATTTTGGAAGAACTTAAGAAAAGGTCCATTATATTCCCCTCCAGTGTATTCTTTTTATGGTTCATTTGTACATAGTTTATTTGCATGTTGTTGTCTCCATTATATTGAGAGCTTTTTATAAGGGACTGTCTTTTTACCTTTCTTTATATCCTTGGGGCTTAGCACAGGGCCTGGCACATAGTAAATTTGATAAACTACAGTGACTTCCAATTGCCTTCAGGATCAAATACAAAATCCTCTGTCTAGCATTCAAAATTTTTCACAATCTAGTCTCCTCAACAGGCACTGTTTGATCTAGTGACACTCCTCCTGACTGTCCCATGAATAAGCATTTTCTCTGCCTGTCCCCCATATCTGGAATGTTCTCCCTCTTCCTGTCTACCTACTGTCTTCCCTGGCTTTCTTTAAGTTCCAATTAAAATCCTAACTTCTACAGAAAGCCTCTCCCAATTCCTCTTAATTCTAGTGCCTTCTCTTTTTTGATTATGTCTTATTTATTCTACATGAAGCTTGTTTGTAGCTACTTTTTTTGCCTTTGTGTATCTACAGTATTTAGTATTTGGCACATGATAGGGACTTAATGTTTATTCACTAGTTGCCTGACAAGAGCAAATCACAAGCTAAAGCTCAGTTTCTTTATCTAGAGATATGAGACAATAATTAATAAAATTAAAATGAGGGAAAATAACATATACTAATTGCTTTATAGGGTGATTGAAAAGATTAGATGAAATTATGCATGTAAAATATGTTCTAAAGTATTATTTCATAGTAAATTCACATTTCTAGATCTATACCATTTTGAGATTGAGGAAGAATTCAGAAGCAAGACAATGTTAGTTTTCACTTTGCTTTCTTGTTCTGGTGAAGAGTGTAAGCTCTTGGAAGGGAAGGACTATTTAGAGTTGGGTCCCTCCCAGAGGTTTTTTTTTTTCTTTCTATCCTCAACTTCTTGGGCACAGTGTGCTGAACAGAGAAGGCACTTGATTAATGCTGAATTAAATTGAACTGTGACCCAACTCCTGTTTGTTCCATTTCCCGGAATTCTTCCTTATCCCAATCTCTAATTTGGACCTCCTGCAGTTCAGAAAGAAATTATGGTGATTCATATGACTGTGTAAGATGGGATCTGGAAATGTTAATTTTCTCTCTTGAAGTTCTGAGCTGCTTTTACCCACTTTCTTTCCTTCTTCCTCCTATGTTTTTCATTTTTTGATTTTTTTTCTTGGGGTGGGGGAGTTGCTTCTTTTCATATTCAAAGTGACGCTTGTGTTAAGCCATGGTTAAGAGGGTAAATCTATGATTAACTATATAGAGGAAGAAGACTTTTTGGGGATCATCGAGAACAGCCTCTCAATTTACAGCTGAGGCATGAAGAGGTGACACGACTTTTTCAAAGTCAGTGTCAGAGGTGGGATTCCCATCCGTCCTTTCTGTTACCTCGAGCCCTTGAATCCCAGCTATAACCAGTCTTGCCCTTCGAAACACAAACTATCCCTTCAGGTTCAGCCCTCGGCTGCAGTGCGGGGTTTGGGCAGCTCTGCAGCTGTTCAAACAGCCCACAAGGCACTCCCCAGAAGTGGCTGCATCTCCACATGGGACTAACGGTTAAATCCTCCCTGTATGCTGCCCAAAGTCTCGGAGGCAAGCCCCGCTAAGGGGCCAGTGCCTCGACCCGGAGCTCTCCGTACTCTTTACTCTGCCTGTGTGTGACTCATCTGAAATCGTGGCCCGTCCCATTTGGAAAGAACAAGGAGCTGGGGGAGGAGTCAATGAGCAGGGACAGAGGACGCTCTCTCTGGGTCTGAGTAGGGCTTTGTGACCGAGCCAGTCCCAGAGCCTCGGTGGCTAACACTGTGTTTTCTTTTTCCAGCCACAATCTTTTTCCAGGGGATTATTATTAGCAGAGGCAACAATGCCCCAATGACTCAGAGAGTGACTGTGCCTGCCCAAGGAGTGTGCCAGGAAGCCAACCAGTCGCGGGGCCGGCACACACTACTCAGCAAATAATTACTTTGGAAAGGAAGCAAGTCCCAGGGAGGAGTGGCCAGACCCAGGACTGCAGCGAGCTGCCCAGTGAAGTCAGAAGCAATTTCTGCAATCCAGGGGTCCCTTTTGAGACCTCCCGGGGTTCTGACTTTGAAAGAGGAGCAATTCTTCTGATCCATTGCTCTCCCTCCTCCTCAAACTATACATCACCTGACTTTTTGCCAAAGTGATTTCCTTTTTCAGTTTTGGACAGCGCTCCCTCCTCTGCCCCTGCAATAAGGTATCTCCAGATAAAATTTTAGAGCTGGAAGAGAGTTTAAAACTCACCAGCCCAACCAGTGTTCTAAGAGTGGAAAGAGCAACGAATTTGGAATCAAAAGACTTGAGTGTGAATTTCAACTCTGCAATGTACTATCTGTGTGATCCTGAGTAAATCCCTTCAGTGTTTTTGTGTCTCATTTATCAAATAAGTATGATAAACTCTTAAGATCCCTCTCAGCTATACAGAACTGCTAAGAACCTTCTCATTTTACCAAGAAGGAAACTGAGGTCCAGAAAATTTCCTAATGTCACACAGCCAAAATTAAAATTTTGATTTTAAATAACTTTCTGGAGACAAAAGTGGTCCAAATATGTAGAGAGTTTAACTTTAGGTTTTAAGTTCTTGTGGTGGTCAAGAGACTACTTTGTGAGACTGGGAAAAATTGGGTCTCCTTTCAATTTGCTTTTACAAGTATTTATTAAGCAAGCACTTTCTATGCAGCAAGTGCTGGGGATACAACGATAAAGTCACAGTAGTCCCTGTCCTCAATGAATTTACAATCAATGAGTCTAAGAATAAGAATGATGATATTTCACTTTTATATTGTATTTTAAAGTTTACAACACATTCCACTCATCCAATTTGCAGGATAGATAGCCTGTTTCGTTAGACCCATTTTACAGATGCAGAAACAGGTTCAGAAAAGTTAAGTGACTCATCCAGGATTACCCAGTCAAAGTCAGAGTTGGAAATTTATGCAAACTGTAGACCTTGGATAAGGTCAGTGTGTGACTTTGGATAAGACATCAGTTCTGGATCTCCTGAGTCTTTATCACATTTTCCATTATTCATGCTAACTGCATGTTATTGTATGTCTGTGTACTAGTTAACTTTAGGGCTGTTGTTCCTTTACTTAAAAAAAAGGTCGCTGATGTTGATTCAAAATTTTAAAATTCTGACTTGCCTCAAATTTATCTAAATAGTTAAGTACATGCCAAATGTTGATTATCTTCAATCAACAAACATTTGTAAAACACCTACTATGTGCCAGGCACTATGGTAAGTGCTGAGGATACAAAGGTAGGGATATTAGGAATCTTAAAGGAGATAAACATTTTGCAAAATAAAGCATTATATAAATGTATTATCATTATTATTAGCCTATGGTTACTAGGCTTCCAGTCTGAAGATGACTTCATTCCCTGAGCTTTCTAATGTACTCCTGCTGAGCTTAAGTAATGTTTATACAGCAGTACAAGGGTGTACTGGTCAATATTTAACAACTGGCTGAGGATGTGTGGTGGAAATGTACTGCAGAACACAATTATAAGTTAAATCTACATTATTAAAATTTTCTCCATCACTTTTTTAAAATAAAAATACATAGATAACTTGGCAGTTAGATGACTCAGTGAACTGGCCTCAGATACTTACTATCTATATGATCCTAGGCAAGTCACTTAATCTTGTTCCTCAACTGTAAAATGAGCTGGAAAAGGAAATAATATAGTATCTTCATTGTGACATTTTCATAAGTTTGACAGACATACTTTCTGGGTAATTAATCATTTTAAAAGTTTGAGAGACATAATTTCGGGTAATTAATTAGCATTTTGTTAATAAAAAAGATCAGTGGCATTCTCAAATGCCAGAGACCCACAGTTCAGATGTCCTTAGAAGAGTGGGTATTCCTGAGGGTGGCAATCATCTCTGATTGATTAACTCTTAATGAGAGGAAGACTTTATAAAGAAAAGTGAGGTCACTCTAGTAAGGGACTCTGAGAATGACAGTTTTGCACAAAGAGACTATCTCTACACCCAGACCACCCCTAGAATTGAGCAGTCTAGATAAAGGATCTATCACCACTCAAACTAGCTTGAGTGGAATAAAATAGATGGGAATTCACCTTAGACTAGATCACCTGTAACGTTGATTGGGGTCTGACCATGATCAAGGAGAAACTTAGTTCAACCTTCAGAAAGTGAGCTTTTAAAATGAGGACTTTAGGGGAAGCTAGGTGGCACAGTGGATAGAGCACCAGCCCTGAAGTCAGGAGGACCTGAGTTCAAATCTGGCCTCAGACATTTAACACTTCCTAGCTGTGTGACCGAAAGTCACTTAACTCTAATTGCCTCAGAGGAAAAAAAGGACTTTAACAAAACAAGGAACTCTGGATCTCTCCATATTAGTAGCTATTAATAATTTCTTTCGTTGCCAAGAAAATTCCAAATGGGCTCACAAAGAGTTGTACTGATAAACAACAATAATACCTTATGTACTCATGTATCTATGTGTATATAGACATATACATACACACATAAATGTGCAAACATACTCCCCCATTATGAAGACATAATATATTAGAATTAGAAGTCATAATCTCCTTTACCTTAGTTTCTGGGGAAAGAAAGGGGATTGGATTCATAAGTTAGTTGAATTTTGAATTTCCTGGAGAATATTGTCACTTTCTGAAGTCTAGATCAGAATTCAGGAAGCAAACTATGGCCCATAGACCAGATATAGTGTCATCTTGTTTTTGTATACCTGTGAGCTAAGACTAGCTTTTACATATGTAAATAAAGTATTCATTGAATTTAAAAATATAATAACTATTCTTAGATCACAGATGAACAAAAACAGACATTAAGCCAGATTTGTTACTCCAATTATAATTTGTTGACACCCAGGACAAGAAAATCAACAATTCAGTAAATCTAGCCCTGATTTATAGCTGGTTGATTTCAGAGGTGTAAATGCTCACATTAAAAATTTAATAACCAGCTGGTTCCAGAAAACTCCTATCAAAGGCGAAAAAGAAAAGGGAAAAAAAGGAAAGGAAAGAAAAATAGTCCCTACTCTGAAGGAGTTTACATTCTATCAAAGAGACAACATGGGCCTATATAAATGTAAGCTTTAAGGGTTGAGAGTCTTCTACTTCAGCTGTGCTCTTTAAAAATCTCCCAAAAGCTAATACTGCTTTTCCCTAAGGTCTCTCCACATCTCCTGCAGTATATGGACTACAACCTGGAAAAAATGATTGACCAGGCTCTACTTAGAATGTCCCGGCCTCATTGTCTTGCCAATTCCTTCCCAGTACCCTGTGCTATAACTCCAGCAGATGTACCCGGTGCCAACAGCAACCCCAGAAGGGAACCTGAGACATCAGTCATGAAAAGTTTCTCTTTGAGTGGCTTTCAGAGTGATGAAGTGCCCAAGTGAAGAAATCTAAGGCTTATGTGTTTGAGAGATGACTGGGGAGGGGAGTAAGAGGAGGAAATAGAAGGGAGACGGAGGCCAGGGATGATACAGTTTACAGTAAAGTAGTAGATTCAGAAGGAAATATGACCCAGCCTTCCAAGTCTCTCTTCCAAAAGGCCTCATGTTATAATGGCTCCTGTGTATCTGGTGCCAAAGGAGTTGGTAAAATGGACCTTTGAAGCAGAGAGCAAGGAGTTCATTGCTTCTCACTCTAGGGCATTGAACAAATGGACGATTGAACCCTCAAAACAATGCATCTCCACCCAGTACTGTGTGTGTGTGTTGGCATGGGGTACTGAATTAAGGCCATCAGATTTAGATCTGGATGAGATCTTAGAGATGATCTAACTTAGTGATATCAAACTCAAGTAGAACCAGGGCTACTAAACCATCCTTAATGATCCCTGCAAGCTGCATGGTGACTTAGAAAATCACGTAAGAACATTATCTATGTTTTATTGTAATTATATTTATTCTGTAAAATATTTCCCAATTATATTTTAATATGATTTGGACTGTACTTGAGAGAGTATAGGGTCACATGTAGCCTGCTGATTTTTATCATCTCATTTTGACAGACAAGGAAACTGAGACTCAAAGTAACTTGCCCAAATTTATACACAGGTAATACAACTGAGCAGATAAGTGATGCTATAGTGCACAGAGTTCCTGGTCTAGAGTCAGGAGAACTCATCTCCCTGAGTTTAAATCTGGCCTCATGTACTTACTAGCTGTACGACACCAGGCAAGTCACTCATCCCTGTTTGCCTCAGTTTCCTTATATGTAAAATAAACTGGAGAAGGAAATGGGGAAATCACTCTATTATCTTTGGCAAGAAAACTCCAAATAGATTCATGAAGAGTCAGACACTATGGAAAAACTACTGAACAATAGCAAAACCACATAACTGGTATTGGGAAGCAAGCTCTTTTATTCCAAATCTAATGTTCTTTCTGCCAAAAATAAAAGAGGAGGATAAAGAAAGAGTCTGGCCTTATGTTGCAAAAAGAAAATGATTGAAAAAAATAGAATTTTCTCTATTATCTCTGTTTAGAAGCAATGAGGATCATTCAGGGAAGACTGGGGCACCACTACAGGTAGCATCTTCTCAGAATTATAGACAATTTACAAAATCACAAAATCTCAGGAGCTGGAAGGGAAGTCAGAGGCCATCAAGTCCAGCCTATGCCTGAGTAAGAATCCATTTTATCTATGTAATAAATGGTCTTCCAGTTTTTGCCTGAACACCTCCAGTGAGAAGGAACCCCTGCCCTGACAAGGTGTTGTTCAGTCCTTCAGCCTACAATCCATTAAAATATCCAGAGATTTTTTTAGATAGCTTCCAACCAACCTTGCCTTTCCCATCTTGATATAGAAAGTCAGAGCAAGAAGAGATTTTAGACATGATCTAGTTCATCTACATAAAAGAATACTTCTAAATGAAACCTAGCCTGATCTTTGTATTTGCTAGGTCTTCTCCCAACCAAAAAAAATTGTATTGATTTTATATTTGCTTATTTTTTCATTGTCTCTCTTGATAAAACGACAACAGATTCCTTGAAAGCAAACACTGATTTATTTTTGCCTTTGTATTCCTAGGATCTAGCACAGTATGTTTAATGTTTAATAAATTTTTGTTGATTGACTCATCTCCTTCATTTCTCAAAAGAGAAAATAAGAGGCCCACGCAGGTTAAGTGGCTCAAATTGTCATTCAAATACTACCAGAGTTAGGACTAAAACCTGGACCTAGTGATTATATTTAGTGCTTTTTTCAGTATATCTGATGAAGAGTTTTACCTAGGCTAGGGTTCTAGGGACAACTCATTCATGGACTTTCTGTATTACTATGGAAAAGACACTTCTCTGTTTTGTGTGTCATAGTTTTTCTCATCTGCAAAATAGAAAGGAAAAAATCTGGTTCTGCCATATGTGATTTTGTGTATTTTGGATGTTTTTGTCCTGTTCTAACTTTGGGGAATCTGACTTAAGTTATATCACCCTTCCTTTTATTTCCACCTGCTTGGTAGGAGGTGTTTTTCTCCTCTTGGACTGCTACAATTTAGATTGTTTCTTCTATTCCCCCTTTCTAATTATTCAGATCACTTTGAACTGTAGGAGACTTCTACTACCATTTTGTTGGCTAAAAATAAATTTTCCTTTCATAAAATGTATTTCCCTTGTCGATTACCAGTTTTCAAAACCCCTTAATGACTTTCCAAAAACACAAATTGCTTACATGTCCCTCCAAGCCCTGAGCTCTCCCAAACATCTCTGCTCCTGTATACATTCCACTTTCTATTTCTAAAATTCTAACTACAATAGTTCTAGTATTCACAACCTTTTTGGGAATCACATCTTTCCTGGTGCACTCAAAGCAATTTCAGTGGGGAGTCAAAAGTAGAATTATGCCCAGATGATAGAGAAACTGAGCCATAGAGCCAATATCAAATTCTCCCTTTAAAGATTAGTGAATTGCATTATGCTATTGATTATTTTCATCAGATGAATCCTTAACACTGGACAAAGAGACCTGGGTTTATGTCTTAACTTCCTCACTTGCTATATCACTATGGATCACTTCTTCCATCTGTAAAATGGGGCAAAGATCTGTGACTTAATCAGTAGGGGAATACCACCAATGCAGATCATTACCCTTTTGTGACTTCGAGGTGCTGGGGTAAAAAAAAAAAGTATTGTTTTGGTGCCATGATAAAGAATCAGAGAATCATTTAGTTTAATGGAGTAGAAACTGGAACCCAAATGCAAAATATGTCATGTTTCACCTCTACAGATATCTGAATTTCTTGCCATTGTCAGACAAATGATGACTAATTTTTAAGTATGAAAGTAGAAGGGGAAATCTGAAAATTCTCTAAAAGTATAGAGATATAGATTAGGTCCCCTCCCCATAATCTATGGTAATGTTTCATTTGTATCACAACCTATGGGTCACAAAGCCATCCCTGAAACTTTTGATGGTCGTGACTACAAGAAAATTTCTGCCAATTTATCCTGTGAGTCTTGTGAATCCATGTTGGGGCCAAAGATCTTATGGGTACACCATCACACTTACCACAATACTTGGCAACTACTTCTACTTCTATCCCTGGGCAGCATGCTGTACTTTTTTATGGACTCTATCCCTCTTCCCAGGATACAATGTCTTAGCAGTACAGGAGGCAATAGGAAAAAAATGACTCCTTTCTTTTTTTGAGCTGGTGTTCTGTTACGAAGGCTGTACAGAGGGAGATTTTGTAGTTTGATGGCCTTGCCTCTCATATCATTTCTAATTAGGATCCCAAGTTTGACTCATGTTTTCAACTGTTATTATTCATAGCCCTCCAAGTAAAGATGCACTTTTCCATGACTTGTTAACACAATGATTTGATACAATACATGAATTCTGTCTCTCATACTGTATTTCCTATCATCCTAATGATTAAATATTCCACTTGTCATGCTAGAATTTTGTTATAACTTGGTTCACCATGACCTTTTGTGCAAAATGTGACTTACCCACTCAGATTTTCCCTGGGTTCAATACACTCAGTTCACTGATTCAATGACTACCTGATGAAGTAGAGCCTGCCAAAGCTGATTTGCAGGTTACTCTCTGATCAATGTCCTATAGCAATGACATAGACATAGCCATAGGTATCCAGAGATCCCTTGTTCATGAATGAATAGTTCTAATTATCCTCCTGTAACCTACATTCCAGGAGATCATCCTAGAAGTTAATAGAATTGGGGGGCAGCTAAGTGGTACAATGGATAAAGCACCAGCCCTGAAGTCAGAAGGATCTGAGTTGAAATCTGACTTCAGACATTTAGCTGTATGACCTTGGGCAAATCACTTAATCCCAATTGCCTCAGCAAAAAAGAAACAAAGAAAGAAAGAAATTGATAGAATTGAGCCTTCCATAATGGAGGTATGGCCTATGGTATTGATCTGTTCACCCAATATCTACTAAGTATCTTTCAGTACCCTGAAATAAACTGCATCTTAGGGTAATGAAATAATTGTCAAATATATTACTGGAATACTGTCAATGATCTTTGAAGGGTCAAGAAGAACTGGGGAGCTGCTATAGGATTGAAAAAAGGCAAATGTCCCCATTTTCAAAAAAAAAAAGAGGAAAGTAAGTTTGCAAACTAAAGAGATGCCAGTGAGTCTGCCTTTAATTCTTAGTAAAATTTTAGAATATTAAAGGAATTTTATTATATTAGTATATTAAAGGAATAATAAGTAAACACCTGGAAATGGAAGCAATGTACATGGAAGCAATGTACATAATAAAATAGCAGGGCTTCACTGAGAACAGGATCCTATATGAATAAGCCCATTATTCTTTTCACAGAGTTATTGGACTGGTAGGTCAGTGAAATGTTATAAATATAATTTATAGAAATTTTAGCAAGGTTTTTGACAAAGTCTTCTATATTATTTTCAAGGGAAAATAGAAAGATGTGGGCAAGCTACTAAGTAGTTAAGTGGTCTGGCTAATGGCCAGACCTAAAAGTAATCATTAGGTAGCTAGATGGCACAGTGGATAGAGTACAAGGTCTTGAATCCGGATGACTCATCTTCCAGAATTCAAGTCTGGCAACAAATACTTACTATGAGTGTGACCCTGGACAACTCACTTAACCCTGATTGCCTCAGTTTCCTTATCTGTAAAGTGAGCTGGAGAAGGAAATGGCAAATCACTCCATCATTTTTTTCTAGTATCTTTTCTTTTTTTTTTAATTTATTTTTTAATTTTTTTCATTAAAGCTTTTTATTTGTATAACATATGTATGGGTAGTTCCCCAGCACTGATCTTTACAAAGCTCTCCATTAAAACTTTTACCCCCCAGTCCCCTCCCCTCCTCTAGATGGCAGGAAGTCCACTACATGTCAATAATATTGAAATACTTGACAAGCTGTGCAAGAAAAATCCTATCTACAAGAAAAAAAAAGAAAATCAGAGAAAGGCAACACAATGCAAGCAAACATCAATAGAGATCATGAAAATGTTATGTTGTGGTCCACATTTCATATACCTCTCTCTGGGTGTATATGGTTTTCTTCACCAAACAATTGGAACTGGTTTGAGACAATTCTTTGTTGCAGAGAGCCATGTCCATCAGAATTGATCGTCATGTAATATTGTTGCTGCTGTGTATAATGATCTCCTGGTTCTGCTTGTTTCACCCAGCATCAGTTCATGCAAGTCTCTCCAGGCATCTGAAATAGTCCTGCTGGTCGTTTCTTACAGAGCAATAATATTCCATAACATTCATATACCATAATTTATTCAGCCACTCTCCAATTGATGGGCATCCATTAAGTTTCCAGTTTCTAGCCACTACAAAAAGGGCTGCCACAAACATTCTTGCACATGTGGGTCCCTTTCCCTCCTCTAAGATCTCTTTGGGATATAGGCCCAGTAGAAACACTGCTGGGTCAAAGGGTATGCACAGTTTGATAACTTTTTGAGCATAGCTCCAAATTGCTCTCCAGAATGGTTGGATCCATTCACAGTTCCACTAACAATGTATCAGGGTCCCAGTTTGCCCACATCCCCTCCAGCATTCATCGTTATCTTTTCCTGTCATTTTAGCCAATCTGACAGGTGTGTAGTGGTACCTCAGAGTTGTCTTAATTTGCATTTCTCTGATTAATAGTGATTTGAAGCAACTTTTCATATGACTAGAGATGGTTTTAATTTCATCATCTGAAAATTGTCTTCATATCCCTTGACCACTTATCTATTGAAGAGTGGCTTGAATTCTTATATATATGAGACAATTCTCTATATATTTTAGAAATGAGGCCTTTATCAGAACCATTAAATGTAAAGATGATTTCCCAATTTGATGCTTCCCTCCTAATCTTGTCTGCATTAGTTTTATTTGTACAGAAACTTTTTAACTTAATATAATCAAAATTATCCATCTGGTGTTCAATTAGGAGTTCCAGATCTTCTTTGGACATAAATTTATTCCATATCTACAGGTCTGAGAGGTAAACTATATTACGTTCCTCTAACTTGCTTACAAAATCACTCTTTATATCTAGATCTTGAACCCATTTAGATCTTATCTTGGTATGTGGTGTTAGGTATGGGTCAAGCCCTAATTTCTTTCACGCTAGTTTCCAATTTTCCCAGCAGTTTTTGCAGAATAGTGAGTACTTATCCCAAAAGCTGGGGTCTTTGGGTTTATCAAACACTAAATTGCTAAGGTTATTGCCTAGATTGTCCTGATAACCTATCCTGTGCCACTAATCGACTGCTCTATTTCTTAGCCAGTACCAAATGGTTTTGATGACCCCTGCTTTATAACATAGTTTTAGATCTGGTACAACAAGGCCACCTCCATCTGCCTTTTTTTTTTCATTAATCCCCTTGAAATCCTTGACCTTTTGTTCTTCCAAATGAACTTTGCCACTATTTTTTCTAGATCTGTAAAATAATTTTTTGGGAGTTTGATTGGTATGGCACTAAATAAGTAGATTAGTTTGGGTAGTATTGTCATTTTTATTATGTTCGCTCTGCCCACCCATGAGCACTTAATGTTTTTCCAATTGATTAGGTCTGATTTTATTTGTGTGGGAAGTGTTTTGTAGTTTAGTTTGTATAGTTTCTGACTTTTCCTTGGCAGATAGATTCCCAAATATTTTATCCTATCATCTGTTATTTGGAATGGAATTTCTTTTTGTATCTCTTGCTGCTGAACTTTGTTGGTAATATATAAAAATGCTGATGATTTATGTGGATTAATTTTGAATCCTGCAACTTTGCTAAAGTTGTGAATTATTTCTAGTAGTTTTTTAGTTGAGTCTCTAGGGTTCTCTAAGTATACCATCATGTCATCTGCAAAGTGTGATAATT
>JAJPUD010003241.1:218182-261505 GCA_023553655.1 Myrmecobius fasciatus | reverse complement strand
GATAAAGCACCAGCCCTGAAAGCAGGAGGACCTGAGTTCAAATGTGATCTCAGACACTTAACTGTGTGATCCTGGACAAGTAACTTAACCCCAATTGCCTCAGCAAATAAATAAATAAATAAATAAAACAGGCAATGAAAGTAAACTATGAAAAAAAAGATAACATAAGATGGGAATATTTTTAGGTGGCATCTTAATATTTATGCAGTTTTTTCCTTCATTTCTTGTTTTTTTAATTGTATTTAAATTTAAAATTTTTAATTGTATTTAATTTACTAAAGCCTTCCCAAGTACTGAAATACACATAGATATTTATACTAATGGTTAATTGAAGAATTTATTAAGCAAATTTAAAATATTTGTTGTATTACATATATAAGCATTTATTACCTGGAGAAGTATGCTAATTAAATCTATCCTAAGTAAAATAATTAATGATGTATTTGGCTATGTTTAAAAATTGTCTCTGTTAAAAAAAATTGACATGTGATATACTTTTATTTAGTTTGCCAGGATATATATTGTTTTTGTTGTTATTTTTATTACTATAATTTTTATTTTCAGTGCCAAATCTTTCCTCTCCTTCAATCTATGCCCATTGAAAAGACAAGAAATATGTTATACATTATACATGTAAATCATGCAAATATTTTCAAAATATCCATATTTTTAAAAATGAGAAAAAACAAAACAAATAAAAACTATGCTTCAATTAGCACTCAGATTATCCGTTTTCTCTCTGAAGATAGATAGCCTTTTTCATCTTGAATCTCTTGGAACTGTCATGGATCATTTTATTGATCAGGGTTAGCTAAATCTTATGTAGTTGACTATTGTTACAAAATTGCTATTAATGTGTATAATGTTCTATTAATTTTGCTCTCTTCACTTTGCATCAGCTTGTATAATTTTTCACGGGATTTTCTGAAAATATTCTTTTGTTTCTTTAGAAGAATACAGATGACGCATCTTAAAGTTTTAATTGCATTATTAACATTTTCTCTCTCACTTTCTTCAGTCTAGACAATCCACAAAACAATAAATCAAGTTTTGAATTACAGTATTTGCCAGTTTCTGAGTAGTACATGCCCACACAAAATTGAACAATTGGCTTTTGTGAGTTAGTTCAAGCTAGTCCCAGCATAACTTTGTCACCATCCTGATTTTTAGGTACAATGATTGCAGTCCTAAATTTATTTCTGAGAAGTATTAAAATATTAAAATATCCATATTTTAATATTTAAATTAAATATTATTAACTATTTATATTAAAATATTTATATTAAAATGGCAAGCCATTTTAACCATCCCCAATGTGGCACATCTTCTATTTGTGTGCATCTACAGCTTTTTCCAGACACAATGCAGCACAGAATATTGCTGCCATGTTCAATTTGATTCAATAGACATTTATTAAATTTTTACTATGTAAGAGGCATTGCAGTAGGTTTTGGGAAATATACAGAGATAAATAGTGACACATTTGGATTGTTCACCGTGGAGGTTGAGTGTGACAAAGCCATAGCTAACATGTTTCATGCTTGAGGAAACCTTCTGAAAATTTTACCAGGGCAAGAGGCTCAAAAATTGTCTTCAAATCAACTTTTAAAACAAATCTTTCTGAAATAGAGATCTTGGAATGCAGCAATGATGCCCTGCCACAAGAAAAGCAGGGATCACCCAAAGTCTTATAGTCATGAAGAAGGAATAGTATTTGTACCACATGGAACCTTTCTATTTTTGTACCACATGGAACCTTTCTATTTTACATAATCTTTTTTGTTTCTTTTTTAAAATTATTTTAATTTATTTTATGAAATGTTTCCAGGTTACATGTAAAAACATTTATTTTTTTTTAATTTTGAGTTTCCAATTCTCTCCCTTCCACCTGTCTTCCTCCTTTTTGAGGAGGCAAAGAATTTGATATTATACTTGTGAAGTGATACAAAACATGTCCATATTAACCATGTTGCAAAACAAAACGCAAACAAAATGAAACACTAAAAATAAAGTTTAAAAATATGTTTCACTCCGAATTGAGTTCATCAGTTCTTTCTCTCTAATTGGATAGAATCTTTTGTCATGGTCCTTTGGAGTTATCTCAGATCATTACCTTAATCAGAATAATCTTTCACAGTCATTCTTACAATATTGCTAATAAAATGGGAAATCCAAAATAGGTAAAACCTTGGCAAGTTACTCTGAGTGACAGAGTTCCTGGTATAGTAAACAGACTAGAAGTAGGGAGAATTAGACATAAAGATCTATCAAATAAGAACAAAAGCTGTGACTTCAGGATAACAAGAAAGTATGCAGGACAAAAGAAATTTTCTCAGTGACTTGATGAATACCTTATTTTTGAGTTTGTATTATTGCCAAATTAACAGTTATTTGTATTGTGGATACACAACATAATTCTGGGCCAATTAGGTGGCACAGTGGATAAGCTTGGAATAAGGAGACATCTTCTTGAGTTCAAATCTGGCCTCAGACACTTATTAGCTGTGTGGTCCTGGGCAAGTTAAGTCACTTAATCCTGTTTCCTTCAATTTCCTCATCTGTAAAATGAGCTGGAGAAGGAAATGGCAAATCATTCCAGTATCTTTGTCAAGAAAACCCCAAATGGGGTCACAGAGTTGGACACAAATGGAATGACTGAACAACAAACACAGTTCTGCTATTTAATAATTTTCCCCACTGACTGCTCTTTTCCCATATCTGCTACTTTTGTTACACATTTCATTTTCCCATTGTAATTATTGCAAAGAGAGTGTCTAAAGTGAATTCTGACCTCGCTACTCCCCTAGTCTAAGACAGCAATACACGCCTGAAATAGAACATCTCCAATATGGTTGATGAAGGCCATAAGTCACATTTTCAGTCTGGTGAACTGGATTTTCAGCTTAGCTGATCTGTTCTATTGTCTTCCCAATCAATACCAAGTACTGTGGTTGAATTGATTGTGTAGTTATTTGCACTGATCTCTCAGATGGCCTAGATACCAATCTTTCCATTTTCATGGATGGCGTATGACCATTTTAAATCTCTCTCCATCCTATATCTTGTTTGGGCATTTTTTCCACACTTGTGATTATAAAACATTTTGCAAATATAAGCTCCCATAGAAACACTTTCAAATATGCCTTCTATATGCAATCTCTCATCTCTTTTTTAACTTTAAAGTACAGAATGGAATAGTTAAGAAAAAAAAAAAAATCCCTTGTCTGACAATTAAGAAACCTGAATACCAGCCAGGGCTTATTCTTTAACTAATTATTCCAATTCACACAAATTACTCCACCTCACTGGACCTCAGTTTCCTCATATATGTTAATTGAAGTGATTAAATTAGATGTTCTCTAAAGTCCCTTCAAGCTCTAATATTTCTTTACCTACATTTAAGCCCTACTTTGCATATCTTTAGGCTATTACTGATCAAATTTCATCTAAACTCTTAGCCATTTATAATTAATAGTATAATTAACAAAATTAACAAATTAACAAAATTAAAAGAAACTAACACATTTCTTACTGATGACTTCATATAAAATAAAGACAACTCTTTGGTTTAAAACAGAAAGAATTGGGGACCAGAAATTTAGAGCTCGAAAGGGTCTTTGAGGTCATCTATTTGCTAAAGGCAATTTACAGATGAGAAAACTGAAATCCAGAGGTATATAGCAGCTTATCTTAGGTTCCAGTGGCAGAAAAATGATTAAAATTCAGGTTGTCTCCAAATTTAGTTCTCTGTTCATTGGGTAACCTGCCATAGAAAATTGTTTTCTCTTTTCCTCCCTCCCCACAGCTTTCTCCTATGTGACCAGTACAAGACTGTGCATAGAAATCCACCACAGGTATTAAATGACAGACTAGATTTGAATGAAATCTAGCACTTTCTACAATTGCATGCTGGGCTAGCAATTGCTTAATCTAAATAAGAAGAGAATGGAAGGACAAAAACCACTATGAATCCCTAGGAAAATCATTCAGTACAGACATTCCCAAAAAGACAGAATGCAGAGTCCCGGCTCAGGTCGACGGGTTCCTGGAAACTATTATTCTCTGGGAACAGAATAGGGAGATAAAATCAGCTGTGACATGATTCTGATCAGATGTATTTCTCTGGATAATAAAGTTTCAGTTTGAGAGGACAAGGAACTTTTGAGATCATGAAATTCAACCTTCTCATTTTCTAGAGGAGTAAACTGAGGCTGTTGGACTATGAGGTGATAGAGTGGATAGAGCACTGGGCCTGGGGTCAGGAAGACTCATCTTCCTGAGTTCAAATATGGCCTGAACATGGTTCTCTCCAACAATGAGATGATTCAGACAAGTTCCAATTGTTCAGTGATGAAGAAAGCCATCTACACCCAGAAAGATGACAGTGGGATCTGAGTGTGGACCACAATATAGCATTTTCATGCTTTCTGTTGATTTTCACTACATTTTGTTTTTTCTCAGTTTTTTTCTTCCTTCTTGATCTGATTTTTCTTGTGCAGCAAGATAACCGTATAACTATGTACACATATATTTTAACATATTTAACATGTATTGGACTACCTGCCATCTAGAGGAGGGGGGAGGGGGAAAGAAGGAGGGAGGGAAAAATTTGGAACAGAAAGTTTTGCAAGAGTAAATGTTGAAAAATTACCCATGCATATATTTTGTAAATAAAAAAGCTTTTAAGATAATTAAATGAATGAATGAATAAATAAATAATCAAATATAGCCTGACACTTATTAGTTGTGTGATTCTGGACAAGTCAAGTTGATTAATCCTGTTTGGCTCAGTTTCCTCATCTGTAAAATGAGTTGCAGAAGGAAATCTTCCTATATAGATTAAGCAATTGTTGATCCCCCTGGAATTGTAGAAGTGCTAAAGTTAGAGTGAGAAGATTTTCTTCAAATAGGTTGTCATTTAATATCTGGGAGGTGGGGGGAAGTTAGATGGTGCAGTGGATAGAGCACCAGCCCTGGAGTTAGGAGGATCTGAATTCGAATCTTGTCTCAGACACTTAACATTTACTATAAGACCCTGAGCAAGTCACCTAATCCCAAATGCTTTATCAAACTAACTAACTAAATAAAATGCTTATGGAAACTTTGGCAAATCCATTAAACTCTGGGTCTTTATTCACTCAATTATCAATTGAGGAGATTGGATTAGATGACCTTAAAGTCAAGGTGTTTTTCTTCTCTAAATCTATTATTAATCATTCAGCCAATATGTCTGTGCAGGAAAATGGATTGGATTATTTGTCTCAGGTCTTTCCTATTTAGCATTCTCCTTACCTTTTCTTAAGGAGATAAGACAAACTGGTTCATCCCAATTTTTCCCCGGTCTGTCAATACAAAATGGAAAACTAAATTTAAAGGTCTTATTCATTGGGTTTTATTCTTAACTTCCCTTTGGAAAACCTCTTAGACCTTCAAACCTTTCCCAGTGTCACACAATACATACTCATACATACATACATATTAGAAATTCTTGCTTAGGTTATTTTTAAAACTTGCTATCACCTGTGAAGTGATGCAACCATTCTGGAAAGAATTTTGGAATTTTGAAAATATATAGAGATATGGTAAAAACACACACACACACACACACATTGCAAAGGGGAACATAGAAGTCTTGTACAAAGAGTCCCAAAGATCAGAGAAACATAATTTGCAAATTGTATCATATATTTACCAAAAAACACATCATAGCAATGTGTGCTGAATCGGGGAAGCCATTTTGGCTTTGCCATCAGTGCTTTTAGTTGTGCATCCTTTGTTAGAATCCACATAAAGAAGAGATACACAGTTTTTTCCTGAGGAGTTTCCCTTCTTCATCAAGATCACTCACTAGAATTCAATCAGCAGAACCTCTCCAAATATTGTGATGGTAAAGGTTGCCACCATATGAACAGCTTAAAATGTGAAGGGCTACATCATAAAAAAGAGCCAGACTATGTCCCTCCTTTCCCCCCCAAAAAAAATTTTATTTTATTTCCTCATATTAAATAATGATTATATTTATAATAAATAATGTATATTATTTACATATAATTATATTTAACTCACATATTATACAATTATATATTATTTATCTATTATTATGCATGTTTTATATATTACATAATATATATATTATTAAATTATATAATTTATATGAATCAATTTTATTTATTTAAATTTATTTGCTCCGTGTAGCCACTTTTATGATAAGAAGTTAGAACCATCTGTACCAGGTGATCCTGATGAGTAAAATCAACATTTTCAGATTCACTTACAGTCAGACTGTGATCTAGGCCTCCAGAGTCTTTTCATTAATAAATTGTAAAACATAAGGGATCAGGTGCTTGACCTGTATTTTAGAAGACCAATTGTGCCTTAGCCTTTTACTAGACTAATGAATGACTCAGATTGTTATTTAATCTCCCTCAACTTTAATTTTCCCTTCTGTTAAATGGGAATGAAAACAATAATAACTATAGCACTTCCCTTTCCTGGTTGTTCCGAGGATCAAATGAGATAATGTATATCAAAGTGCTGTACAATAGTCAGTTATTCTTGTTTATTATGATGATGATTATTAATCTTACCTTACAATAATTTAAAAAATTTAGTTGGGAAATAATATGAAAATATACGCAAGCATCTTACCTTGGCAAAAAATCTGTATAGCTCTCTCCTTCCCATGTGAAAAATGAATGCTGCTTGCTTGGCTTTCCTCAGGCCATGTCTATGGAAAAAATACCAATTTCAACATCTTCCTATACCAGGGAAATAATTATATTCATGTAAGTTTAATTCCTCAGAGTCTGACAGGGTCTGAAGGTCAGAGATAGACTAAGAAGTCAAAAAAGACTAGAGGCTAAAAAATTGAGAGACTGATACTCATGGAAAAGATTAATGAGATTTTTTTTTTTACTTTTAAATGAGGAATAAAAATCAGAATGACTCTTATTTTAAGACGTAAGGACCAGAGAAATATATTTTCTGAAGTAGTGTTACACAATCTGAAAATCTAAATAGAAACCAATTGCCATTAAAAAGTGATGCTGCTCTCCTCACCTGGCCTACCCCCAATAAAATAAAAACCCAAGTGAAATATGGACATGAGAGGCCCAGGGGATTGCACAGCTTAGGTACAGAATTTGAGGCACTGTCTTATGATAAAGTACTTCACATCTGAGCCCCACCTCACTTCCCCCAACACTTTCAGTTCATGACTAAAGTGTAACTCACAGTTGGATCTTGGTAAGTTGTTCAAGAGCTGACTACATTTCCTCCCAATCCCCAAAGGTTCAAGCAAAGCTACTTTATCCCAGAACAGGTCAATGTTGTACAAGGCACACATAAAAAGGAACGAAACAACATTGAGTGGCTGCACATATAGACATGTTTCCCAGCTGTAGTGCGGATTACAGGGCTTTTGAAATTTCCCTCACATAAAGTTGGGAGGTCTTTAATAAATAATTCTTTTGCATTATCTTTGACATTTCAGAGTGTGCTAGTTAAGTTGTAGATTCCAATGGAGCAGTGACAGGCACTGCTCCTTTAGAAACATTTCCACCTCTAATGATAGATTATGTGCTAATATGTCATGCAGTTGGATAAGCTTTTTTGCTTTTTCTCCATATTCACAAAGTTAGATTCTCACAAGGAATAAGTATGATGAGAGATCGTTAGGAGTTTCCATGTCTGATTGGAGATTTTGAGGGGATGTTTTGATTCAAAAGGACTTTATATGTGAAGGAAAAACCTGAAAACAAAAGTGTGATAAACTCAAAGATGGATAACTAGAAGTCTGCCTCAAATCATTTTTCTATTTCCTCTCACTGTTTTAAGACACACAATATGGCTTTCAACCTCAATATTTAACTGAATCTGGTTTCTCTAAAGTTACCAGTGATTTCTTAGCTATCAAATTTTATGTCTTTCTAAAATCTTCTTAGGGTCAGCTAGGTGGCGCAGTGAATAGAGCACCAGCCTTGAAGGTAGGAGGACCTGAATTCAAATCTGGACTCAGACACTTAACACTTCCTTGCTGTGTGACCCTGGGCAAGTCATTTAACCCCAATTGTCTCAGCAAAAAAAAAAAAAAAAAAAAAATCTTCTTAACTTTCCTGTGGCCTTTGGCATTGTCAATCACCTTCTTCTCGATATTCTCTTCTCTCTAGGTTTTGGAGATCTTGGGTTTCCTTTTATCTGTAGTAAGAAAGTTTACTTTTCAAAGTTGCAATTAATGCTTAATTTATAAATCCGCCATTTGCCATCTCACACCTGGAAAAGGGTTTTAAAAATCATCTAATTTAGCCTTCTGATTTTACAGATGTGGAAACTGAGGTAGGGGAAATGCAATTTAGTGACTTGTTGAAAGTCAGCAACTAGCTGGTTGTTGTCTTTTGTTCTTGAAGAGGACCAAAATGAAATTACTATATTAGAGCTGAGTTACATTAAGTCCGATTATGGCCTGTCAGACCAATACAAAACAAGGGCACGCCTTGCTGGGTAGTGCTGTGCCAGGGTCTTCGATATCATACAATCAAATCTAAAGTTCTTTTTTTTCTTTCGCAGAGGCAACTAAGTATTAAGTGTGATGCATTATTCATTGAGGTAATTAAGTGTCTGAGGCTGGACTTGAACTCAGGTCCTTGGTACTCTTATCCACTGCGCCATCTAGCTGCACAACTTTAAAGTTCTTAAGAGATGCCTTGAGGGTTTCTTTGCATTCCCTTTTCTGACCACTTGGTGAGCCCTTGCTCTGTGTGAGTTCTCCATAAAATGAATTTGGGCAAGCGCACATTTGGCATTTGAGCACTGGCCAGTGCAAAGGAGTTGTGCTTCTCTGCAGCAGAATTGGAACGCTGGGCTGTTTAGTTCCAGAAAGGATCTTGGGGTCTGGTACCTTCTCCGGCCAGGTGATCTTCAGTCTCCCTAAGACAATTTAAACAGAAGGGATTCATCTTCCTGACATAGCACTGGTAGACTGCCCAGCTTTCACAAGCATATAACCATGAGGTCAGCACACGACTCTGTAGACCTTAATTTTGGGAGTTCATATCGCTGGAAGGGCTGGATCCGTCTTTCTTAACTTCCAGTTCACCGATCTTAGCTTATCATATTTTCATTCACACATATACGAAGCTGCTTTTTTCTATCTGTCACTTCAGATTCCTCTGGTATTAAACGCAGCAACATAGAAAGGAAATTTTAGGTGTCTCCTCATCAAGGTACATTCTGTTTCCTCAATAACTTCTCCCCCGCCTTGCCTTCCTATAACTAAGAAACCCGACTCTTCAGATAATACAAGCTTCTTTCGAGCCTTCATCCACACTAGTTAAAGTTCTCTGAAAGCATTCCTTGCCTCAGATAACTCTCCTGGATATCTCATTAATATATCCATTGGGTCACCCAATGGATCTCTGAACCTGGCCGGTCACTTCAAGGTTATACTGTAGTATAAACTACTGTATGTCTAGGAATGAGGCAAGAGCTAAGGTCTAGGTCAGAGACTGAAAATTATTCCTGTCTGTCTCACTAATGAGGCAAGAATAAATCCATCCATATTCATATACTGTACCCTTTTATGCTCACAAAATTTATTCTCAGAGTAAATTTCCTTACATATATGTTATGGAAGAGATAATACCTGTTTCAACAGTGCTGAAATAATCTTTTGAAAAAAAGGAAAAGTATGGCAAAGGATATTTAGCCAGAAATGGACCACACTCCCCCCATTCAATTTTTAAAATTGAATTATTTCGAACCAAGGTTAACCAATTGATCATTTTTTCAGAATTCAGTAATTTTGAGCACATACAAGGTTTAACTCTCCTCCCCCTCTCCCCCCAATTGTCTAAATCAGTTATAATATAGCAAAGTAAATGTGAACATTTTTTATGTTTTAACTATTAAGTCCAAATCTCTGGTTTTTTCCTGATTTCCCCCCAACTTTATTAAGTTTTCTTCTGATTCTTCCATTTAAAAGTCATCTCTTCCTTTTGGAGTCTTGTATGTAACTATTTTTACACATTCACCTAAGTACTTATACCACATAAACTATGATTCCTCTTTTTGCTATCTATGTATTATTCTTGTGTCTGTTGTGATTTTTTTTTTAAAGGAAACTGCCATTTTTTCATTTTCATTTGAAAGACATTACTCTCTAGACTCTTCATGCCATTCCACTCTGTGGTAGATCAAAATACATTTTAACTGATTGATTTAGTCAAGTTAGTGAAAACAGAGTTAGAATTAGGGAATTCTAACACAATGGTCAATTAGTTTTCTCAGTTTAACATAATTTCATTTTTAAAAATTGAATTAAAAAACAAAAATTGAATTTAGTTTAGCAATCTTTTTGGTTCATTTCCAGCCAAACAACCTTTCACTATATTTTTTCCACTTTTCAACAGATTATTTTTAATACTGAGAAGATGAAATCATCCTTTATCTCACTGACAATATATAGGGAAGTTTATTTTGTGAATAATTTTTGTAAGCACCCTCCTACCTTTGTAGCTCTAGTTAACAAAGTCAATATTACCATTCATGTTAAGGACTTGTCAATCAATTGCTCTATGGCTTCATGTATAGTCCTATGAATTCCCAGTCCAAAATGCACAACCTTCCAACCACTCTTCTATTATATACATTGTCTTCTCTATTAGAATATAAGCTCCCTGAGAGTAGGAACTTCCTTATTTTTAGCATTTGTATCAATGGTGCAATTCCTGGCACATAGTAAGCATTTACAAAATATGTTTTCTCATTTATATACCTAATACATAATACAAGGAATAATAATACATGTTTATTGAATTGACTTGAATTACCCTACTTCACTGAATTGACCAAAATATTTTGATGATACGTTGATGGAATCACAACATTATTAACAGGCATTCAAAAAATGAATTATGATTTAATTCTTAGCCCCATGCCTTCTTGCAGTTATCACCAAGCTATACAAAATTTCATCAAGGCTCTAATGATCTTGATGCAAGTATTTGAAAAAGACAACTGTGGTCTTTTCACATCTTGTATCACTGCATTCTAGAGACTATTGCCTGAGCAAAAGATATTTGTAAAATACCATCTTAATTTCAGAATTTAATCTGATTAATTCAGTTTTCTCAATCTAACTACAATATTCTGTTTTCAGAGGTTATTTGGTTTTTCTTTTCTTTTTATATAGATATATTAGTAAATTTTGCTTGCATTTTGATTTTCCATTTTTGTAGGATCTAAATTTTAGTTGCACTTATTTGGGCTCACCAGAAATTTATCTCAGAAAAGCTGTTATCAGAAAACAGATCTGTATTCTCCTTTTTAAGTGATTTTCACATAGTTATTGGAAATTAATGATTCAAAGTTTGATCAAAACAACATTTCTTAAAGATAATTTCAGTGCAACTAAAATCCATAATTTTAAAATTAGAAAGGTGATCTAGATTAGAAATTTGTGCCTTCCATGTATTCATGTCAACTCTAAATTGGAACATTGCATCTAATAATATAATGACTCAGAGTTGGGCTTAGGCAAAACTATAAACCATATACAAAGTTTATTTTTGGCATCTTTTCCATCTAAAAAAAGTTTGATGACTTTTTCATTTATATCATATTTATTTCCATTATGTGTCTCCTCTACTAACCTTTCCTTGTCACGAAGATTTTAAAAAATAGATACAAATTTCATAAAAATAAACTAATACATTGTCAATGTCTCAAAGTACATTGAGTATTCCATACTCCAGTATGTATTCCAATTTCCTCAAGAAAAGATCTCTTGTTGCAAGAGTCAATGTTGATGATCAATTGTAAAAGATTTAGATGTTGTGATCAGTACAAAGATTCACAATATTCCAAAGGACTCATGATAAAAATGATATCCACATATAGAGAATGAATGAGCTTTGAGTGTCAATTGAATGTTTTCCTAAAGTATCTTACTGCCATTCAGAAGATTATTTTAGATCCATCCTTTCTACTTAGTTTCCAAGGATGCTTTGAATTGAAAGTAGTTTTATTTTCCCACCTACCTTGGTTCAGTAATTTCCTTTGGTTTGATATTTGGATGTCTAAGTTTAATTTAGTGTAAGTGTATGAAGAAGAAATGCAGTATTTCTTTTCTCACTTCCTTTAAAAACAATATTTATTTTAAACATAATTTTTAAAAGAGTTTAATACTCTCTCCTTTCTCCCATTCCTCACCCACATACTGAGAAAACAAACAATATGATATCAATTTTACATGTGGAAATATATAAAATATATTTCCATATTATCCATAGCACACAAAAAGCAAAAAAAAAAAAGAGTAAGAAAATTATGCTTCAATTTGCACTCAGAGTCCATCAGTTCTCTCTCTGGAGTAGATAGCATTTTTTTTTTTTTTATTATGAGTCCTTTGGAATTGTCTTGGATCACTGTATTGATAAAATAGCCTCACAATTGATCATTTTTACAACATTGCTGTCACTATGTACAATGATCTCCTGATTCTTCTCATTTCACTTTGCATATGTACATGAGTCTTGCCATGCATGTTATTTTCTAAAAACCACTTTTTTCATAATTTCTGAGAGTACAATAGTACTCCATCATAATCATATGCCACAATATATTTATCCATTCCCCAGTTAATGAAGATCTCAATTTCCAATTCTTTGCCACCACAAAAATGTAGTTTCCCTGATTCTTTTTTAATTAGTTCTATTTTTGCTTTTACATTATCTGGAATCATGATTGCTACCACTGCCTTTTTTTTTTTTTTTTTTTCAATTAAGCTTAAGCATAATTGATTCTTTTCCAATATATATTTTTTTTACTCTGTGTCTTTTTGTTTCATGTAATGATAAAGTTCTTAGGAATTACATGTATTATCTTCCCATGTAGGAATATAAACAGTTTAATTTTATCGAGTCCCTTATTGTTATTCCTTCATATTTACCTTTTTATGTTTCTCCTGAGTCTTCTGTTTGAATGTCAGGTTTTCTATTCAGCTCTAGTATTCTCATCAAAAATGCTCAAAAGTTCTCTATTTTATTAAATATCTGTTTTCTATGCTGAAGGATTATAATCAGTTTTGCTGGTAATCTCTCCTTTGGCTTCTGGAGTATAATATTTCAAGCTCTTTTAACATGGAAGTGGCTAAATCTTATATGATCCTGACTGTGGCTTTACAATATTTGAATTATTTCTTTCTGGCCACTTGCAATATTTTTTCCTTGAAATTGGCTATAATATTCCCAGAAGCTTTTGTTTTGGGATCTCTTTAAGGATTTGATCAGGGGATTCTTTTAATTTCTGTTTCACTCTTTGGATTTAAGATATTGAGGTAGTTTTCCTTTATAATTTCTTGAAATATGATGACTAGGCTATGTTTAAAAACCATGTCTTTTAGGCAGTTCATTGATTGTTAAGTCATTTCTTCTTGATCTATTTTTCAAGTCAGTTGTTTTTGTAGTGAGATTGTTCATCTTTTTTTTTCTATTTTTAAAAATTGTTTTGATTTTGATTTACTGTTTCTTGATGTCTCATGGAGTCATTAGTTTCCACTTCCCAATTCCAATTTTCAAACAATTAATTTCTCCATTGAGTTTTTGTCTTTTTTTTCCCCCATTCATTCAATTCTGGTTTTTAAGGAGTTCTTTTCTTCAGTGAATTTCTTCAGAATCTTTTACCATTAGGCCAATTTTTTAAAAAAAGTATTATCTTCTTCAATATTTTTGAATCTATTTTACCAAGCTGCAAATTATCTTTTCATAGCTTTCTTTCACA
Organism: Myrmecobius fasciatus; assembly: GCA_023553655.1. Lineage (NCBI taxonomy): Eukaryota > Metazoa > Chordata > Mammalia > Dasyuromorphia > Myrmecobiidae > Myrmecobius > Myrmecobius fasciatus. The sequence continues at coordinate 247,729 of JAJPUD010003241.1, read as the reverse complement.
ACTCTCATTTGTTTTCCTATTTTTCCCTCTCCCATTTGTATCTTTTTCTTTAATTTTTCATTGAACTTTTTCTGGTTTTGGGTTCAATGAGCATAGTTTTTGTGGCTTTGCTTATAGCTCTTTTAAAAAATATTTATTTTATTTTTAATTTATGGAATAACACAAGTATTTCCATAATCAAGTATAATTTAAAAATCATTGCACATGAAACTTCAAATCTCATATATAACTTGGTATTCCTTTTAAAATATAAGAAAGTTATTATGTAAATTTCTTTTTTTTTCTTTTTTCTTCCCTCATTCCATCCTAAAGGTAACTACCTTTAGACAAAAATATGTGTGTGTATAGATATACATATTTTTGTAAAATTGTTCTGTACATATTTTAAACTAAATAGTTTTAAACAAATGCAAAATAGGAAAAAGAAAAAAAAATTGCCATGTGAACAGCAGAAGCTAAAAGAGGATTCAAAATATAAAGCAGTATATTTTAATTTCAAAAAAGCCTATATAATAAATATTGCACATTGTGTTCAGAGCTGTCCATCTTCTCTTTGCTTCCTTATAGGGTTTCTTTCGTTTTCTTCTGTGTAATTTTTACTTTATTCTTTTTTCTCTCTTTCTTTCCCCTTCCCCATGAAGACTAAAATTAAGTGCAGCTGTTATATATTATATTGTAATATATTATATATATTTTCACACAAATACATACAAATATACATATGCAAACAAATAAATACATATCTACTCTTCATATAGTTATGCTCATATATACACTTATATGTTTATATACATCTTTGTAAAACTATACTGTGATTCTTTGTCCTCATTTCACTGAAAATAGATAGCATCATCCTTAAGATGTTCAAGTCTTTCCATATTTTTCCAACTCCATGAACTCATCATTTCCTATACCACAGCAATATATATATAGCTATTTTAAATGGTTTAAAAGAATATTGATTAATATGGCTGACATACTATAGTTTCCCTATTTTCTTTTTTGATTAAATCTATTTTAGCTTTAACTTTGTCTGAGGTAATAATTATTACCCCTCTTTTTAACATTATTGTGTGCATTAATTAACATTACTTTTACTCCTGATCTTTATTTTATATTTGTGTGTTTCTATTATTTCTTATCCCTCCTGATTTCTCTACTTTACTCTACCCTCTACCTTACCCTCCTATTAATCTATCTCCACCTCCAAAGATCCCTCCCTTATCTTCTCCCCAGCCCTTTCTCCTTGCTCTATAAACTTATATGCCTTATCTCATACCCATTAATCTATACATCCTTTCTTTATCCCTTATCTTGCATGTATCTCTACTTATTAGAGATATTTCTCTGGATGCAAACAGAATCTTCCTTCATAAGTCCTTTATAGTTAATTTGGGTATTTGTAGGTCAAAATGATTTATTCAATCAAAATTGTTCTTAAAACAATAGTATTACTGTATACATTTTCTTGGTTCTGTTAATTTCACTCTTCATTATTTTGTGCAAATATGTCCATATCTTCTAAGATTATCAAGCTCATTATTTCCTATAGCACAGTAGTATTCCATCACAATCATATACCACAACTTGTTCATCCATTCCCCAATTTATGGGCATTTTTGCAGTTTCCAGAACTGCATTGGTGATAGCTAAAGTAAATATTTTAAAACATATAAGTTCTTTTCCTTTCTCCCTAAACATTTTTTGAAATAGTCCAAGCAGTATATTGCTGCATCAGAAAGTAGGAAGTTTAATAAGTCTTTGGTCATAATTCCAGATTACTTTACAAAATAGTTAGATCAGTTCACAGTTCCACCAACAATGAATGTGTCCCCAATTTTTCTAATCCCTTTCAACATTTTTTGCTTTTTTTCTTCTTTAATCATTTTAGCCAATCTAAAAGGTGTAAAATAATATCTAAATATTCTTTTAATTTACACTTCTCAAATCAATAATGATACAGAGCCTTTTTTATATGATTACAGATTGTTTTGGTTTCTTCATTAGAATATGTATTTTCATATTCTTTGATCATTTATTAATTAGAGAATGACTCATATTCTTATAGATTTGACAAAATTTTTATATATTTTATATATGTGTTAGATATTTATCTGAGGAGGTGTCTATAAAATTTCCTCCCCTCACCACCCCCATTTTTTTGTTTTTGTTTTGATCTTGGCTACATTTGTTTTATTTGTCCAGACCCTTTTCAATTTAATGTAATCAAATTTATCTATTTTATACCTCATTCTGCTTTCTATTTCTTGTTTATTCATAAAATTTTCACCTACCTATATGCCTGATAATATCTCCCATGTTCTTCCAATTTTCTTGTAGTATTTTTTCATTATATTTGTTATGTATCCATTTTGACCTTATCGTGGTAATTGACATAATATATTTATGTCCAGTTTTTTACCATACAGCTTTCCAGTTTTAGCTCTTTTTATATTTTTATATTCTTCTAAGTTTATGTTTTGATCTGTCACCACAGAAAAAGTTCTTTTTTGTTTGTTTTTTTTTTTTTGTTCATTTTCTACCCTGTTTCTGGATTTTGTTTTGTTGGGCTCACCTCGGATTGGGGAGGCACTGTGTCAAACTTCAGCCTTTTTTCATGCTGATATTTTCAGTTAGTTATGGGTTGGGTGGGGTGCAAGAAGATATCTGTAAGTTTTTAGTGCTTCCAAAGTGGTGCTATCCTAAGAAAAATATGATGATTGCTTTACTGGTTTGTGTTCTTATCCTTTTTTTTTTAAGTTTTTTTTTAAAAAAATTAATAATAGCCTTTTATTTTTATTTGTACAATTCATGCCAAGGTAGTTTTCAACATTCACCCTTGCAAAACCTTGTGCTCCAAATTTTTCTCCCTCCCTTTCCATACACTCCTCCCCTAAACAGCAAATAATTCAAAATAGGTTAAGTATGTGCAATTCTTTTAACATATTTCTACAATTATCATGCTGCACAAGAAAAATCAGATCAAAAAGGGATCAAAGGGTATTATGTTTTTGTATTTTTTTCTTTTATTCTGACTTTTCTTCCATGATTAATATGTAAATATATTTAAAATGATTGCACATATATAAACTATATCATATTTCCTGTTTTGGGGGGAGGAGGAGAGAGGAGAGGAAGGGAGAAAAGAAAATCTGGAAATTGAAATCTTACAAAAATGAATGTTGAAAACTATCTTTACATGTAATTGGCGGAAAAAAAATACTATTAAGCTAAACCAAACAAACAAAAGCCTACTGTGATCAGTGCTCCTGCTCTCTTGTGACTGACCACCAGCACTCTTCTCTGCTCTAAAAATGCAAAGCAGAACTGATTACAGGCAATAAATGCCAATTAGTGCCAGCTATACCTAGTGTGGTGCAGTTGTCCAATTCACTTATCATCCTATTAGGGATGCCTCTTAGGCCCTTGTGTTCTACGTAAATGTTACAGATTTCTCCTGTGAACCTCTTAAATTGTGTTAGGCTGGAAAAAATGTCTCCCTTTGATTTTGTTGGCTTTGCCACTCCGAAATTTGATGTGAGGGGATATTTTAAAGTTGGTTGGAAGAATTCAGCTCAGTCCTGGTCTATATACTGCCATTTTGGCTCCATGTTGTTGACTTTTATTGTTCTAATGAGTAAAATAAGAATATTCAACTAGATTATCTCTGAATTCTCTTCCTACTTTAATATTCTCTGATGCCATACCCTGATATAAAAAATAATAATGTCAAAGTATCATTTTCTCCCTCTAATTCTTTTTCTTTAAAAATAAATCTGTTGGTCTACTTGACAGCTGTCTGGCAATATTTCCAAATGATTCTGTTATATTATTCAAATATTTTGCAGACAAGTGCAATTAGAGCTATTTCAGTACAATATATCTGTATATAGATATATACAAAGGAGGAGTTGCTGAGTCTTGAATGGGTAAAACTGAATAAATGAAAGGTTAGAAAATAATGACCACTAATTTTGCTGTTTATTGTAAATATTCTGTCCATGATTATGTGCATTTGCACAACTCATGTAAAAGAAAAACCAAAACTAGTTGAATTCAAAGACATTGTACTTTTCTTTTATGTTATAGCAATAAACTTCTTTAATTATTGTTTTTTCCCCTTATTTTTCAATTGGTTTTAGAGTTACCTACTAAGAAATGTCTCTATTCCAGGGGACAAAATAGAGTCTAAGTAAGCTTAGTTATTACTTCCAGGAAAAAGACTCCAGGAATATTTTAAACAGCTCTAATATTTTGCCTCCTGAATATTTGTCCAGCCCCAATTCTAAGTAGATTTATAATGACTAGACATTGTCTCTTTCCAGGGAGGGAGCAGGTGCTGTGATAACCTAATATATTTTTCATCATTGTCTAAGGCAATTATTTGTCTTGCAGAAAAGTTGAAGATAAACCATCTACTATTACCTTTTCTGATGGAGTATTTTCTTTGGCATCCTTACAATTGATTTTCCACCTCAAGGTGCTAGTTTGGGGCATAATAATTAACAAATGAAGAAGATATGCTAGATTTCTCAATTATTCAGTGAAATAATTATTCAGTGGCATTCACAGTGGCCTTTTAGATGTCTGAGCCACAAAATCATAGATTTAGAGCTAGAAAGGTCCATAGATGTTGTCTGGTTCTATGTTCTCACTTTAAAGATGAAGAAACTGAAATTTAGAGATGATCAGTGACTTGTCCTATATCATTCAGGGCAGAACTGAGATGTGAAGCTAGTTTCTCTGACTAGATCTAGCATATTTTGCTCTTTGAAGGCAGTAATATGAATGCTAAAATGAAGACCATCTTTTACAAACCTATTTCACAGTGTGAAGAATTTTCTGATGTCTTTCAGAGGTGGAATTCTGAGTTAGAGAATATCTAACTATATTGCTTTCATTTAAGGTTGAGAAAACAGAATCCCAAGAAAAGTCTGACATGGCTTTTCCTGGAGCCAGATGCAACCTGCTAGGGATAGCTGATTTTTAAATTTTTAGCTTGAGTGTTTAAGAAATTAGTAAATGCTGCCTAAAAGCTAATAGCAAATTAAACATCTGAAACAAAATAAGTGGTTAAAATAACTCTATTAAATGAAAATCTAGTCAATGAAAATCCATAAATATTTCAAGATAATTTAATATGGTTGCCATTCTGTTATAGGAAAAGTTTGAGTCCAGATAATCCCTACTCTGACAAATCCTGAAGATAACTCAATTCACTTTTCTGTTTTTGGAACAGATGTTTCAACTAGTTAAATGAATCAGTTGTTATTATTGTCATGGCTTTTGACTTTTTAAGGAAAGGCTAAAGTTTAGAGAGGTGGGCGTGGCTGCAAAACTAGTTTCTTTGGGAATCAAGTACAATAATTTAGTTACTCCTCATGACTTCCCAAACTCAGATAGTAATTAATATGAGATGCCTTGTAGAGAAAAGAGTATTAAATTGGAAATCATAATATGCATGACACTGAGAAACTGGTTTCTTTTTTTGTATCTTTTATTTTCCCTACCCATAAATTGAAAGAGGTGACCTGAAATTTAAATTGAAAGAGATGACACTAAATGCTGTGTCCAGGATTAGTCCCTCCCATTTAGAAGCAGTTGGCAATTGCAAGAGAAAAAAAAAAAAAGCGAGATAGATTCTTTCCTAAAACTCCCATTCTTCTTATTTTTATCACTTCCTGAAATTCTTTTTTTCTTTTACAAGACCTGTGATATTGGTGTGGCAAATGTAGTAAGGGAATTCTCTACCGATGCTTATCAGCAGTTTTTCTGAAACTTTTAGTCTAGAACAAATGATTGAGGGTACTGAGAGATCTAGATTTGCCCAGCATCACACAACTAATATATGTCTCAAGAAGTATTTTAACTTGGGAATTCTTCACAATAAAAATGGCTTTCTTTCCATCACACCATTCTGCTCCTCAAGTTGGTATATATTTGCTATTTATTTAATTTGTAAGCATACTATTTTCTCCCAGTAGAGTGAAGTTTCTTAAGGATAAGGAATATTTCATTTTTTTCTCCTATGTTCCCTTAGTACCTATCATAATGCCTAATTTCATGGTGAATTGAATAATCTGAGAAAATGAACAAAAACAAAAACAAAAACAAAATTCCCTAAGGTAATCAATCATAAGGAGAGGGGCAAAAATTAATCCTTCAATAAAAAATGAAATATCTTCATTAAATGCAATTTAAATTTCTATGGAAATTTATTATCTTTTAAATAAACACCAATAACTTTACTACTAATTATTAGTAAAGTTTCAGCAGAAATCAAGATGAATAAGAAGAGATAAAACTGCAAAATAAAAATTAGGTTCTCAAATTTTGTAGTGATTCCCCAAATTTAGATAAGTATGTTTATTTTGAGGCCCAAGAAGGTCATCTGATAGGAAATCATATATACTAGGGATGGAGGAAGAAGTGTGTGATGGTTATTATGGTAGGTTTACAAAACAAGGGGAAAATATTTGGATAGTCTTAACTGAGCTACTTTTTACTGTCAACACAAACTCACATTAAGTCATTTAGTCTTCATGAGAGTACAATGGTTGAATCCCATCTCTGCTGCTTACTAGCTATGTGGCTTTGGGAAAATAACCTCTAGTCCCATTCTCATTTTCCTCGTGTGTAGAATAAGGGGTTCCAAATGACCTCTTAATCTATGTCCTAAGGTCATAGGTAAAGAAATGTCCATTTTCACCAGCGTACACATAATACAGTGTGGCTTCTTGGTGACTGGTTTATGATTTATGAGTTCCTTCCATGGCTTGCCTTCTCTCTTTTTTAGATTTGGAGGTAAGAGGTTGTTATAGTAGAGAGGAAAATGCTTGCTTTCTGGTATTCTGTGCTTTTCCTGAGGTTTCTGAGGGATTCTTTAAACCCTCAGTAAGGATGAGGGACTGTGGTTATAAAACCATTATTCAACTCTATTACTCATCTTCAGCATTACCAGTAGAATTCCAGATTTGTCTCATTATTTTTCAAACATTTCAGATAGCATCACTTATTTTCTGGATGAAATTGTACTAATAATACATAAAGATAATCTTGTTTTTGCCAGATTCCCTACAGATGAAACCACAGTAGAATTATTAAAAAGATTGTTTTTGTACAGAAAGTAGCATTACATTAACTTGCCAGAGGTTGATATCACCCTGGAGGATGAAATGTCCTTACCTTTTCATCTCTAATTGGCTTTTTTTTTTTTTTTTTCAATAGAAGGTAAGATTACTAAGGAGTGGGATAGTGGAGCATTTCAGAGATTTTATAATACAACCAAGGTTCATTATACTTACTGAAATTAAAAGCATAATCAGTATAGTTTTTTAAATCACATTTTGAATTTAAAAAATTATTTATAAAGAAACATGGAGAAAGTACTAAAAATATAACTTGATATCTCATCATGTAATGGAGATAAGCCTGAATCTTCTAGGCTGTGGCAAGTCTTACTAATTTAAGAAGGCTTTGGGTCTCTACTCTTTTCAATACATCTTTTATATAAGTTGCCAAAATTTTTCACAGGGCTAACCATGTCACTTCATTGCTCAGAAACCTCAGTGGCTCCGTATTGACTATGATATTAATTTAGCTAACTCCTTAGCTTGACATTTAAGGCCTTCTTTGATGCACCTCCAATTTGCCTTTCCAATCCAATTTCATCTGAGATTTCTTCAATCATTTTATATTCCAGTCAAACGAGATACTAACTCTTCCTAGATCTTATTTTGCATTTTCCTGTCTCTGTGCATGAATTCTGATCATTCTCTAAACTTGAACTACATTCTTTCCTCAGTTTGCCTGTTGGAATTCCTACAAGGCCAATCCAGTTTAAGTATCAACTGGCTGGAAATTATTTCCTTAAATTTTTAATCACCTTTATTTGGATCTCTTATTTACCTAACCTGTATTTGCTTATTTACATAATGTAGTAATGCCACAATCTATTTTGAACTTTGGGGATTTTTAAATATTTGAATATCTAGGACTCAGTACATAGTAGTTTGCATATAAAAGGCAATTAAGGTTTATTAAATTGGATTAATGTACAGGAACATATAGATTAACATAGCTGATTTTGAAATGTCTGGTCACCAAATGTTCACATGAGGCTAAAGATTTTTTTTCAGTTACAGAAAATCAAAACGACTACTAATTATGGAGGAGAATGTGTCCATGAAGGGGAATATGCACATTTATTAAATTTTAAATCCTTAAAGAATTAGAATACAATAGTCAAAGAGAATCAGACAGAATTGATAACCAAAAAAAAAAAAAAAAGTTTAAATGCCAGATATCTCAGATCAAAAAATAATAAGGGAATGAGATAGCATAAAGGCATGTTAAGAGGAAATAAAAATGTGCATATTTTAGGTTATAAAGCTGGATATTGAAATAAGCCATCATCTAGATGAGGAAAGGAGCTCGGTTCATAATTTCCCTAGAACAGGAAAAATCTGAACTTCTACCAATAGAGGTCTGTACCTTATCCATAATATATCCTTGTTATGTTGTCTGGAGCAATAAAAGATGAAGTGCTTTTGCCAGCGTTAAATAGATATGTCAGAGGCTGACCTGGGACCCAGGTCTTCATGGCTAGCTCTCTTAACCACCGTGTCACATTGCCTTTTATCATCATCTTGATCAAAATGAACTTGAGATATTCACAAAGAACATCAAAAATGAAAGTTGCTCTATAGAAAATTGCTATATTGAAAGAGCCACCCAAAAATGTTGAAACCTGGTGTTTTTCCCAGTCAGCAGAGTTCTGGGAAAAAAGTTTTCTAGTTTACTGAAAACTACTGTTCCCAGTAAAGCACAAATACATACACACTCACAAATATATATCTACATGTGTGTGTATACAACTTGCAGCAAAAAAAAAAAAATTAAAAACGTTTAAATAAAGATGGAATGATTTTTTAAAAGCTACTGGAATTTACTGAGTTGATATTTGCTTAAGGAAAATAACTTCAAATGCTCCGGATGCACACACACACACACACACACACACACACACACACACAAACACACACACACACACACACACATTTCTACAGCGACTAAATAACTAAGAGTGAAGGTCTCAGATCAGGTAAGGAGGAGGGGATCATCACCGAGTTAGTCCCTTTCCTAACTAAAATCTCATTTGTGGAGAGACTCAGATGTACTCTAGGTAAGGTGGAGAGTGATTTTCGATAAATTTCAACTACATGCCATTTTATCTCTGGGCTGTGATTCAAGCCATCACATATTCTAATCTAACCTCATCTGTTTCCTCAGGCTTTACAGCTCCCCTTCATAGTAATTTCTTTAGTCCAGAATTCACACAAACTACAAAGTCAGCAGACTTCTAAAGACCAGTGTTAAGGGTCATAAGGAATAGAGAAAGAAGAAACAATAAAAGATTATCATCAGATAAAGGCATTTTTGGAGTTTGTGAACATGGAAGTAGCTATGGGGACTTTGCTTTTATCGAATGATTTCAATGCTAGGTCAAACAGTAGGCATTTGTAAGTATAGAATAAGTACCATCTTGGGGTGTAAAAAATAAAGGGGAAAAGGGTATAGCTATAAGGTCTCTGAGGTGATTCTCAGGTTATGGTCCCAGTTCTGTCCCTATGTTCGCTCTATGATGGAGGGCAAATCCCTTCATATGGACCTGGTTGTCTCATCTATAACATGATCCCAAAAGGAAACAGTTATTTTCTACTTTCATCTTTACTAGAAAAGAACTGAGCAGGTGTGCTATATAAATAAGTTCACAGGAGAATTGAGTCTTTGGGAGAGTTTTCTTGCTTTAGTTGAAAAGGTGCTATGCCTTCTAAATGTTAGGAGTGGCTTAAAAGGGAAGGGAAGTAAGAAAGAAGGCAGTTAGTAGTCAAAGTAAAAAGCATAAGTAAAGGCAGTTAATAGTATAAAGTTCAAGAGAATAAAGTAAGGATTATTAGAATAAATCAAAACCATAAGTGAAAAATATTTAAATAGAAGAAAACAACTTAGAAATTTGTTGAATAAGAAAGAGAAACCTAGGAAGAGGATCGTTGAACAGTGGAAGAAATATGCCTTTAGTTGATATCTTAGTGACAACAGAATAAAGCTTTCAGCTTTTAGGACAGTGAGCTTGAGGGGAATAAAGTTTTTTTTCCAAAGGTTCCAGGGGAAGCCTTTTGATAGTGTTGATAATAGTTGACAAGGGAGCCTTCAGTTGTGCAGCTGTGAATTCTTGCTTTTTCATTTGTATACACTCAAAAAAAAAAAAAAAAACCCAAAACAATAAAAAGCCTGCTGTGTTGTTCTATGAGTATCCAAGTATCTCTCTAGATTTTGCAATAAGTTTGCCATTTGAATCCAGGCTGAGTATCCTTTAAACCCTATGCAAATCCAAAATTGGATGTCCCAAGACAGTCTATTAATCTACTTTTTAAAAAAATTCATATGCCTATCAAATTCATGAGTGATTTTTTTTTCCACTTTGTTGACAACAGTTTCCTTCGTTTGTTTCCTAGAAAGGTACAGTACTTTCCAAGGAGAGTTTTCTAATTCTAGGTTAAGATGTTCTGCATTGGTACATGTGTTTCAGCATTGCCATAAGAGTTGTGTGTCTGATCAACTTGGGGGATCTCGTTTTTTACTTAGTAAACTAACTTTTTCTTAAGAAGTCTATCTTTGGCCTTTCTCACAAGAGAGTTTTCTGTCAAGAATTTCCTTAAAGTAAGTTGTTTCTGTCTGAGAAGAATTTCCTTAAATCCTCTTGTTATCTGGTCCTGCTTTCTCATAAAGGTTTCTATATCTTTCCCTGTCAGAGGAGTAACTCAGTTCTTATGTGCAATCTCTCCACATCAGTGTAACTGCTCTAAAAAGATCTATTAGATCAAGTAATCATTACCACTAGCACCACCAGCACTATTATTATTGTTGCTTTGAGATCTGTTTGAAAATATTATCACATTTTATTCACACAACAACCTTGAGGGGCTAAGTGATTTGCTCAGAGCCACCAATTTAAATATTTTCTGAGACCAAATTTGAATTCTGATTCCAGGTCCAGTGTTCTACCCATTGAACTACCTAGTTATTTTGGAGTTTTGAGAGAAATGATTATTAAATTACCAAATATGGGGGAGATCCAGGATTGTTTCCCCTTTCTCATTTGGAGGTTGGGGCAAAGTAGTTTTTTAAAGGGCAAGGTGGATGATGAGATGAAATCTTGGAATTGTTATTCCACCCAACTAAAAACCCTTACAAAGAATTTAATCTAAGATGAATCTAGTCTATTATGTTCCACTGAAGAAAGTTAGATTGCTCTGAGGCTGGGAGTGATCTGGTTTAAGATAAGTCTCTCTTTGTCCAAGAGTGACATTATCAGTCACAGTCCCCTAATCCCTCCTTAGAATAGGTCTACATTTCTTAGTATTCATTCTTTCATTACTTGTTAACCAATCAAAGTTGATTACCATGCTAAGGAACATTCATTCTTCTAAGCATATAAGTGTTGACTGAGTTTCCTAAAGAGTCTTTGGCATTTGAGAATGACAATAGTCCTCTTTTATTGATTATTACTAATATAATTAATAAAAATATTAATTATCCAGGAACTATATCTCTTGAACTTTTTATATATCACATAACTGAATAACAAGCCTTGATGTTACTATGAACTATTTGTAACTTCCTAATTCTTTAACTCTTCACTTCAGTATTCTTAAAACATCTTGATTTTATTCTTCCAATCCACTCCTAAAACTAAGAGACTCCTTTGAATTTCTTGATTAAAAGTTTCATAATACTTATTAAACATACCAGCCCCCATTTTTTCAAAAAGTGGTAACATAAAATTACATTTAACAAACCAATTATGTTAAACATTAAATATGCAACATATATAGTAATTAAATAATAGTAATATAATTAACAAAATAGTGAAATGGTCAAATCAAATTCATTAATCATAGGTAGCACTGTCAGGAACTTTGCATTTTTGATTACACTGGGTTTATAATGAGAAAAAATACCTGTGGGAAAGAAAATAATTTTTAAAAATTCAAGATGTATTTATATGTAATAAGCTTCTAAAGTTGACCTTCCTTTATATCCTAGGTGGGGTCATCATCTTTCTCTCTACATGGTGCTGGCTCATTTTCAGTCTTTATTCTCATCTTATGTTTTAAGGCAATTAAAGAACATGATCTGATATTTCCACACAATTATTAAAATTGTAACACATCTCAAATTAATTAACTGTGAGACTTCATTCTAATTTAAGAAATTCTAGAAATATTTTTCTTATGTGTATATTCCCTTTCTTCTCCTTCCCTATTTTGCCTTTTCTCTCTCTCTCTCTCCTTCCCTTTCTCACTCCCTCTCTCTCTCCCTCTCTCCCCCTCTCTTTCTGTCTCTCTGTCTGTCTCTGTCTCTCTCTCTCCCCCTTATACATAAATCTATATATTTATATTTCTATATCCATTCCTCATCCTTTTAAGCTTAAATAAATATCAGTGTTACCAGATAAACTCTTTATTAATAGTCTAACAAAGACAGATACATATTTGCAATATAACATCTGTGGAAAAGGTCATAGTCAAAATAGCTGTTAATCTTCACTACACATACTGACTTTTTAGTTCTGAAAATGCATGCACAATATTCAGTTTTCGTCTTTCAAGTTTTCTCTTTAACCTTTCAAGAATTCTCTTTCTAATGTTTCTTTGTAAGATAAGAGTTAAAAACAGTAACAATATCTATAGTTTTGGCTATTAAAGCAACGTCATAAGAGGATCATAGATTTAGGATTGGATGGGATTCTTAGATGTCATCAGATCCAAGATATTATGTAGATGAACTAATTGAAATAGATTGTTTTTCTTTATTGTATTATGGTCAGTTTCCTGAGAAGCATATTACTGGTCCCAGATTTCTTTGTTAAGCCATGACTAGTAGAAATGTGATACTGTTGAGAAGAGGCCTGGATCCTTCAAAACACTGGCATTTCTGAAAAAGGATTCTATTATTAGGAGTGAAAAAGGACCAATGAAGGGGTGCCTCTCTTTATGAAGTAAATTCCTTGCATTTAATTTTTTTTCCAAAGAATCATATTCTTAATGGACTGAGGAGATTTTTATTTGCAGGATTAACATTTGAACATAATAATAATGTTTATTGTTTTCTATTTTGAAACATTTCTTATATCCTGGATTTTCTTAAATCAGGACTGACCTTTACTTCTAAAATATCAGTTTTTTAATTTTTTAGTATTTTAGAAGCCTCAAATTATCTGCATAATTCAATTCAATCTTTTTTTCTATTGTGAATTAATATTTTCTTAAAGTTAGAACAAAGAGGACCTTGAAATTAATGTACTAATTCCAGTATCAATGTGCATGTCTTTCTTTCTTTTTTTTTTTTTTCTTGGCAAATGTTACATCAGCTAGTTAGTGAACTGACAATCAAAGACTAATTCTGTTTCTTCTCTACTACTTTACAATTCAAAATAAAAAGCAAAAAAGAGAATTTCTCAGTCAGGCAACAGGAATTTCATTTTAGTTTCATTGTTATTCTTATGTACTATGGGATCTTCAGGTTTCCTTGTAGATTCAAAAATGAAATAAATTAATGAGGAGAACCAATTAAGCTGAGTGTGTAATAACAGACTCATTTGGATGTTGTCCCAGATGATGTCCTTGGCTAATGGTAGGAAAGAAAATGAAATGACCTGATTTCCAGGAAATAAGATTTGCTTCTATAAAATGGACTTTCTCTGAAAATATTCATATTTTATGTACCTGAGTATATATGAAACAGATTCAGCTGTCTTCATAATGATTTCCTGTTGGAAATGCAGACTTAATGACTGCATATGATTTGATCAAAGGCTGTCTCTCTGATTTTCTCTCCTAACTACATTCCCTCTGACCCCCATGAATCCATTCCTTGTCTTCCTCAAAACCAGTGAGTCCTGTGAAAACAACATCCAACTGGACCTTATTATTGCCTAAAAAAATATACAAATAATTGAATATTTTCTTTGCACCTTTGCCCTGGGGTTATATATTAAATCCAGAATAAGACATTAGTATAAGGAATTCCTAATTTTAGAACTGTGGAGACATTCAGGTTGACTTTTAAGTTTCTATTGTTTTCTTCTTTTTCACATGTTTTTTTGTGCCTCCATGTTATTTCTTATGCTTTTCTTTCCATTTGAAAACTTTACCGTATAGACAGAGATATAGATACACACACACACACATATACATACATACATACATATATATATATATATTCATGTGAATGGATAGATATAGATATACACACACACATATATATATATCCATGTGGATAAATATCTATCTATATATCTATCATCTATATCTTCTACCTATATGTCAAGGCCCAAGTTCTTATACAAATCATTTTTTAACAGCTCTTGCTCACACAGAATTCTTCCTTTTTTGAACATATACTAAAATAAATGTTTGAAACAAGTGATTTCAGCAGTGAGTAGTCTGTTAATTGATGCAGTTGACAGAATATATATTTTTTCTGCCCAACTTCTCTTAATTGTCCACTCTCGCATTTTCACAAGCTGATTTCCATCTTTCTGTTTAAGCCACAAAAAGAATAAAAAAATCTATTTTCTATTGCATTTATAAGTTCTTTGCTTCATTTGAATTCTTTGTTGATTTTTTCTTCTTCCTTAGCAAAAGATGTTATTTCATAAACTTTCATTATTTTTATGGGGTTTTTTTTGCAAATAATTATTATGACCAATAAATATCTTGTGTCCTAAATGATCAAGTGGTGTTTTTTGTTGTCTTTGGACACAGGATAAAACTAGTTCTGTTAACACATTAATTTTTTTTTTTTGTTTATGTAGAACCTGATACCCATCCCCACATTTATAGTTTAGGAATTTTTTCCCTCCACATTTATTTATTTTATTTTTAATTTGTGTCATGGACTGCTTTGGCATTATAGTGAAGCCTAGGAATTTCTTTTAGAATAATGTTCTAAAGTACAGTATAAAGTACATAAAATTACAAAGAAAAATTAATCTTAAAAAATATAATTATCAAATTGTTAAAAATTTAACATTCTAGTTTGTCAAGAACTTTTTTTGAATTCTATTTTCCAAAGTGAGAGCTAAACTTCTGTCTTTGCATCATTCCCAAATTTAATTAGCTTGCCATCTATGCCATTATCTAATTCACTCAACCAATTAACATTTACTAAGTACCAACTATGTGCTAGGCACTGTGCTAAGCACTGTGGATATAAAAAGAGTCAAAAGACTATCTCAGATTTCTTTTTTTTTTAATTTTTTAAATTTTTTAAATTTATTTATTTATTTATTTATTTTTTTTGACTATCTCAAATTTCAAGGAGATAACAATCTAATGAGAAAAACAACATACAAACATATATATTTTAAAAAACAAGTTATATACAGGATAAATAGGAGTTGATTAGTGGAGAACAGACTATACAATTAAGAGGGGTTGAAAAAGATTTCTTCTAAATGATGGGATTTTAGTTAGAACTTAATAGGCAGCATTGGGGGAAGGGGGACATTATTACAGATTATTACAGAGAGAAGGACAGTCAGAGAAAATTCCCAGAATTGAGAGATGAAGTATTTTGTTAGTGGAACAGCCAAAAAGCTATTACTTGGTGGGGAGTAAGGTATAAGAAGACTGGAAAGGAAGGGGGGGCTACGTTATGAAAGGCTTTGAATGTCAAATGGAATTTTCTATATGATCCTGAAAGTGATAGGGTGCCACTGGATTTTGTTAAACAGAGGAGTAACATGGCTAGACCTGTGCTTTAGGAAGTTCCTTTGGTGGCTGAATAGAGAGAGGATTAGAGTGGGGAGAGACTTGAGGCAAGATGATTCATCAGCTGGCTATTAAAGTCACCCATAAAAATATTAAACAGGGTAGATTCAAACAGATTTCTGTATCCCTCCCCTAGAGAACTCCTTCCAAGTTACCATTCAATCACTGGTGACTACTCTTTGAGTTCAGCCATTAAGCCAATTCTAAATCAACTTAACTAAGGCTGCCTAGCTCCTGCATGCCCAACTTGTTCCTAAGAATAGTTAGAGAGATACAATAAAATATTTTCCCCCAATTTAGACAAAGTATATATACATGCTCTACCAGTTTAAAAAGCCTGCCAGAAAGTTATTATGGCATGACCTGTTAATTTTTTTTTTTTTAAATTTTCAGATTTCCCACTCTCCTTCCCACCTCCTCCCAACTAAGTGAGAAAACAAGAAAAAAAACTGCTTGTTAAAAACATGTATAGTCAAGCAAAATAAGATCCATATTGTGTATAAACATGCACATACTAATTATGTACACACACATAAATATATGAATATGCATGTATGGTATTAAACATATTAATAGGCAATTAATATATTTATTATATACTTCTCTTTATCTGCCTCCCTTTTTTCCCTCTCTCCTTCTTCCTTTCTTCTTTCCCTCTCCCTCTTCCTCCCTCCTCCTCCTCTTCTCTTTTCTCTCTGTCTCTGTGTCTCTGTCTGTCTCTTTGTCTTTGTCTCTGTCTCTGTCTCTGTCTGTCTGTCTGTCTGTCTCTCTCTCCCTTTTTCTCTCTCTACTCACTGTCTATCTCTGTCTGTCTCTGATTCTGTCCCCCTCTCTCTTTCTCTCTCTCTCTCTCTCTGTCTTTTTCTCTGTTTCTCTTTGTCTCTTTATCTGTCTCTCTCTTTCTCTCTCTCTGCCCCACCATCCTCTCTCTCTCTCTCCCCCTACTCCTTTCTCCCTCTCTTAGTTTTTTTTTTTTTTTTTTTGTTTTTTTTTTTTTTTAGTTTCAGTTTGTTTTAGTTTTAATATGAGCAATGTCCATATATAAAGCTTCATGGTTGTGTAAGGTGATGTTTCCTAGAGTAAGGAAGGGAGCATTTCCAGAGGAGAAAAACTGAACTTAGGTTTGGAGGGGAGCCTGAACAGCAGTAGTTTGCTCTAGAAATATAAAGGAGTACACACTAGAAAATGAATGAGTGAGTGAATGAATGAAGGAATAAAGCATTTATTAAATAGGGCTGCAAATGGAAAAGTAAGATAGTCCTGCTCTCAAGGAGCTCACAATCTATGGGGGAGACAACACATACAAAAAGTTTTAGCTACAAATCAGATGGAAAGGTCTTGTGGTCTTTAGGGTGAACATGGCAATGACAATGCCTCTTATTTAATGACATTTTAATTGATAGTCACATCACTTTCTGATGCTGAATCATTCAATAGTGCTAAGGACTTTGATGGCAAAAATTTTCTTTTCCAGGTCTTCAATATATGTGATTGTATAACTGTAGAAGTGGTTGCTAGGCAATAAGGCTTGCTTCCCAGTCTGATATCTAAGGGCTAGAAGTATTGCCATTAAAAGGATATGGGGTTTGTCCTCTTGGGCTGTCTCCATCAGTGTCTGAGGAGAAATGGGGGCCAGAGTGGGTGGTCTAGTCCATCTGGCACATGGGGCTTCCTAACCCTCCCTTGGGTGCCCTGCGGCCGGTTGGCTGCCTGCCTGCCCAGTGAGTAAAGACAGTGGGTAGGTATGGCTGGGCTCTTCTCCCCTGGAGCTGCCTCCTCAGAATGAAGGGTATGAGGGTTGGACTGGGAGCTCTTGGCCTGAGCGCCAAGGATGCTGTCATACCCAGGCTTTTTAATGCTTATCCAACTGTTGGTGGTGGTTAAAGAGATGTGGTGGTGAAACAAGATGACATCTCTCAAAACAGGAAGGCTCTGGTAATTATTCTAAGAGCCATCCTGAGATGGGTGGTCCCTCCCAGCTACTCCTTTTAGCTGATTCATGCTTATTTCTTTCTTATCTTCTCTCCCCTGTTTTTTTTTCCAACATGCCTTCTTATCAGGATATGTGCTTCACCTTTTCCTATTCTTAGAACTTTAAGAGATTGATTTTCTTCTTTTCTTTGGAGACTGTTCCCAAGAGTAAAGGAACATACAAAAATATAATTACTTTCTACGAAAATGAAGAAGGATGGACTGTTTCATTAATTAGAATATTCTTAAAGAAAGGTTAAAAGCCATTAAAATTGAACTAGATTTTTTTCATCTAAACATAATTAGTAGTAAAGATGCAAATGAATTTTTCCATTGTAGGACTTACATATTAATAATACATATTTGCTACAAATGTTTGTTTTATTTTTTTTTCCTTTTCCAGTGGGAATGGCATAGGAAGACATGATGGATATAGGGATAGAGGTAAAAGAAAATCTTAATGCAAAGAAGAAAACAGACAAAACCAAAAAGAAGCACAAGTAGCATAATTGACTATATTAATAACCAAACTCACAAAAATTATATGATTATCTCAATAGATGCAGAAAAATATTTGACAAAATTCAACACTTATTCCTATTAAAAGCACCAGAGAGTATAGGAATAAATGGAGTTTTCATTAAAGTGATCAATAGCATCTATTTAAAGCCATCAGCAAACATCATATGTAATGGGGATAAACTAGAACTATTTCCAATAAGATTAGGAGTGAAACAAGGTTGCTCACTATTACCATTACTGTTTAATATTGCATTAGTAATGTTAGCTTTGGAAATAAGAGAAGAAAAAAGAAATTAAAGGAATTAGAGTAGGTAATGAGGAAAGCAAACTATGACTCTTTGCAGATGATATGATGGTACACTAAGAGAATCCCAGAGAATCAACTTAAAAACTACTGGAAGCAATTCACAATTTACAAAAATACAAAATAAATCCACACAAATCATCAGCATTTTTATATGTTACCAAGAATGGCTAGCATCAAGAGATACAAAGAGAAATTCCATTTAAAATAATTGTAGATAATATAAAAGATTTCAGAGTCTACCTGCCAAGGCAAAGTCAGAAACTATATAAATACAATTTACAAAACATTTTCCACACAAATAAAGTCTGATCTAATCAACTGAAAAAATATCAAGTGTTCATGGAAAGATCGAGTGAATATAATAAAAATGACCATACTACTTAATCTACTTATTCAATGCCATACCAATCAAACTCCCAAGAAATTATTTTACAGAGCTAGAAAAAATAATAACAAAGTTCATTTGGAAGAACAAAAGGTCAAGGATTTCAAGGGAATTAGTTAAAATGCAAATGAAGGTGGTCTGGCTGTATCAGATCTAAAACTGTATTATACAGCAGCAGTCATCAAAATCATTTGGTATTGGCTAAGAAATAGAGTATTCAATCAGTGGAATAGGTTAAGTTCAGAGGACAAAATAGTCAATGACTATAGTAATCTAGTGTTTGATAAACCCAAAGATTCCTGCTTCTGAGATAAGAACTCACTGTTTGACAAAAATTGCTTGGAAAATTGGAAATTAGTATGAGAGAAACTAGGCATTGACCCACATCTAGCATCCTATCCTAAGATAAAGTCAAAATGGGTTCATGACTTGGACATAAAGAGTGATATTATGAACAAATAGGAACAACAAAGGATAGTTTACCTCTAAGATCTATGGAAAAGGAAGATATTTGTGGCCAGAAAACCTTATGGACTGCAAAATTGATTATATCAGATGCATACATAACACCCTATATTATATATACATTTAGTAAGATAGAAATGGTTTCATGATTTAGACATAATGAGTGATATTATAAGCAAATGAAAAGAACAAAGAATAATTTATCTTTAAGATATGTGGAGAAGGAAAGAATTTGTGGCCAAAGAACCTTATGGAATGCAAAATGGATAATTTTGAGTGTATTGTTAAAAAGGTTTTATAAAAACAATGCAGACAAGATTACAAGGGAAGCAATAAAGTGGAAAAAACATTTTTTTACATTGAAAAGTTCTGATAAAGGCCTCATTTCTACAATACATAGAGAATTGATTCAAAGTTATAAGAATTCAAACCATTTTCCAATTGATAAATCGTCAAAGGATATGAACAGACAATTTTCAGATGAAGAAATTGAAGCCATTTCTAGTCACATGAAAAGATGCTCTAAATCAAAGTAAGACAAGTTTGAGGTAGCTCTCAGATTGGCTAAAATGACAGGAAAATATAATAATAAATGTTAAAGAGGATGTGGGAAAATTGGGACATTAATACATTGTTGGTGGAGTTGTGAACTAATTCAGTCATTCTGGAGACCAATTTGGAACTATGTTCAAAAAGTCATCAAACTGTGCATAACCTTTGACCCAGCAGTGTTTCTATTGGGCTTATATCCCAAAGAGATCTTAAAGGAAGGAAAGGGCCCCACATGTGCAAGAATGTTTGTGGCAGCCCTTTTTGTAGTGGCTAGAAACTGGAAAGTGAATGGATAAATTATGGTATATGAATGTCATGTTCTGTAAGAAATGACCAACAGGATGATTTCAGAGAGGCCTGGAGAGACTTGCATGAAGTGATATTAAGTGAAATGAGTAGAACCAGGAGATCATTGTACACAGCAACAAGACTATATCATGATTGATTCTGATAGACATAGCTCTCCTCAACAATAACGTGCGTGAATAAGGCCAGTTCCAATGATCTTGTGATGAAAAGAGCCATCTAGACCCAGAGAGAGGACTGTGGAAACTGAGTGTGGACCATAACACAGCATTTTCTCCCTTTTTGTTGTTTACTTGCATTTTGTTTCCTTTCTCATTTTTGATCTGATTTTTCTTGTGCAGCATGATATTTGTGGAAATATGTATAGAATTGCACATGTTTAACATATATCAAATTACTTGTTATCTGGGAGAGTGAGCAAGGAGAAGAGAGAGGAAATTTTGGAACACAAGATTTTGCATGGGTGAGTGTTGAAAATTATGCATGTGTTTCGAAAATAAAAAGCTTTAATAAAAAAAGAAACA
Source organism: Myrmecobius fasciatus (assembly GCA_023553655.1). Lineage (NCBI taxonomy): Eukaryota > Metazoa > Chordata > Mammalia > Dasyuromorphia > Myrmecobiidae > Myrmecobius > Myrmecobius fasciatus. The sequence continues at coordinate 226,858 of JAJPUD010003241.1, read as the reverse complement.
GTTGACAAAAAGGAAAAAAGAAAATAATGTGCGCAAATATCTTCAGTAAGACTAATTTCTTTTAAAAGCACAGTTCCTTATTAGAACAATGTGACATCACTCTATTCCCTAGTATATATTTGGTTTAAAAACAATCACATTAGCACAGACAGATCCTCCTTGACTTCAGTGGTTGCCTGCAGGGCAAGGTTTTTTGGAAAAGTATAACTTGAAGAAAGATTGGTAAGACGAGTAAGGATAAAGATGCATCTGAATAAGGATGAATAACACTCCCAATATTTTCATTATACCATTTTGTATCTGTTTTCTACAAAAGACTAAGATGAAGGAAAGTCATTCCTTTTCAATTTTCCTGAAATATTTCTGTACTATTTTTGACATTGAAATATCTTTGAAATTTAGATGCCTTCCTAAGGCATTTTCTTTTTGCATATGTTTGTCTTCTAAGACTGATTCTACTCATTTCTTGCTATAATAATAGAATGTACTGAAGTTATTAAGGTCAGGCAAGAGAAAAAAAAAAAGTAAAACATTTTACCATTGTTGTGCTTACCTTTACTATAACTTTTTTTCTATTTCAGAAAACTTTATATGTAATTGAAAATTTCCTACAAACATTTTTGAAAAATCAACAGAAGTCAACTTTTCTTTGGGCATATTTAACACAGTTTTGGTCTTGTAAAGGAAAGAGTCTAGTTTATGTAATACATTATACCATATTATATACAGATAGTGAAATGGAACAGTGGGTCAGAATGTTAGACTAAAGTCAGGAAAACCCAAGTTCAAACTTAGCTTCAGAAATTTATAGTTGTGTGATCCTCCGTAAGCAGTTTAATTTCTTTGTGGCCCAGTTTCCTCATCTGTAAAATTAAGATAATAATAATAGCATTTTCCCAGGGCTATTGTGAGGATAAAATCAGATACGATTATATTTGCAAAGTGCTTTGCAAACTTTAAATTAATATACATACACACATATACATAAGCATATAGATATGTATATGTGTATATACATATATGTATATACCTGTACATATATATGTATGTATATTCATTGTATGTATATATATATATATATATTGTGTGTGTATATATGTGTATATGTATGTATGTGTGTGTGTGTGTATACACATACACAAACACAGAAAAATGTTTGGTGAATCCTTCACAACTCTCCCCCCACTTCAATCTGATCAATGAAAAATCTGAGAGGCAGTTAACCTACCTACCTGTTGTTTGGTTTCTCTCACCAACTCCCTTCCCCTCCATGGCTTAGCACAGCTCCTGAAATGAGTTTAATAAATGTTGACAGACTATTGATTGAAATGCTAGTTACCATTATTATACATGCAAATTTTAGCTTCTCCTTCATGTCTGAGGCCAGATTTGAACTCTGGGATATAAATCTTTTAGACTCCAGATCCAACAATCTATCCACTCCACAATCTTGTGGTCCTAACTCTCATACAGTAAACATTTAATAAATATTTATTACTTTTTGGATAATTTCTGAGGATGAATTTTTGGAATAAAAGGAAAGCAAAACTTTGCATAAAGAATAACAAAGAAGTGAAAGGACTGCTTCTGAAGGCAATGGCTCAATAGAAAACTTCAAGGACAGACTGTTTTGACTCTTATTTGCACCCTTTTGAAGAGAATTTTTTTCTTCAGGTACAAATGGAACAGAAGTCCCTTGTAATTCTGAAATGTGTCACATGGCAAATAATCAACTTATTAGATTGTATCTGATGGAACTTTGTCCCCTCCCCAAAGACAGATAGTGTCCATCTGTCCTTGAGCACATCAGTCAGGGTCTTGCTTAGCCTAGTGGCTAAGTCCCATCAGAACAGACAGATAGCATCCCCAGAGGAAGGCTGGCTACATTTCATCTTCAGGGTTCACAGAGTAGCCCAGAGGGTTGAAAGTTTGTCTGTCTAATATTACAGCTCACACTACAAGAAGAAATCTAGATTGAGATCACAGTGAACCCCTAACTCAAACAATTCTTTTTCAGAGATTTGGCTAAAAGGCTTTCTCTTGGCTCACCACACATTCAAATCTCTGATTTCAATTAGCTTATTGATTTTACATAGTCCTTACAGCATATGACCAAAAGCTTCGGCTTTACAGAACAGATTTCCTGTCTCACCTAGACAAGAAGCCAGAATTTGATTTCACCTAGTGAAAAACTGAGAAGTATTTTTGATAGCTTTGTCAGAACTAAGTGGGTAATTTTGATATCACCCTCATACCTATTAACACTTTTCTCTGTGTTCCTTGGTTTATCATTGCAAACAACTGTGCTATATTAGATAATGTTTCTGTGCTTGTTAAAGATCTCTGACAGAGATATTTTAAAGATTCTTTTTCAAAAGTTCTAGCTAATTATCTGATAAATATTTTAAAGCCTTTGTAGTGAAATACAAAGTCAACAAACTTTTTTTTTCCCCTTCAGCAGCTAAGGCTGAGAAAATTTAATGGCAGTCATTGTTCTTGTGGTGACACAGTATGGTACCTGAAAATTCAGGCCCAGCCTTCTTCCTAACCACCTTATTTCTATCCAAGACACCATACTCCTTCAGGTCTCCCAGGTTCACAATAATCTGGAGTTATCTTTTGTATTTTCATTCTCCCGTAACTTCCATATGCAGTCTGCGGCTAAATCTTGTATCTTAGTTCCACAATATCTCTCACATCTGTCCCCTTCTCTTCACTTCCTTGATCATGGCCCCAGTCTAGCCTTTCATCAGCTACAGTTTTCAGTCCTTCACCTTGCCAATCTTGTCTGCATGCACCTGTCAACCTGGGAAACAATCCTTTACATAGAGATTCCTAAGGAGCAGATCTAATCACATCATTCTTACACATGCAGTTTATTCTATTGCCTTTAAAATAAAATAACCACTACTCTCTTTGGCATTTGAGCCTCTCACAGTTGGACTCCAGAGTAAATTGCTAGATTTATTTCATGTTATTCTTCCTCATTCATAGTGTGTTCCCCAAAATTAGCTTGTTTGCTATTTCCCATATATATTTCTCTATTCTGCCTGCACCTTTGCACAGTATATGGCTTCTCCTCAAATCTTCTCCCTCTTGATCTCAAGTGATTTGTTTCAGAGTTCATTTCAGATGACACCTCCTATATAAAGTACTTCTTGATATTAGTTAGTGAGCATTCATTAAGTGTCAACAATATGCAGGGCACTCTCCTGACCATTAGGAATACAAAGAATAGTAAAAAGCTGCTCTTGGGGGGCACATTATGTAAAGGGAGAGACAATTATGTCCAAGATATGTATGGGATAAATTGGAAATAATTGTCACGGGAAGGCACTATATATAATTCAAAGGAATCAAGAACGGTTTCCTATCAGATGTAAGATTTTAATTGGAACTTCAGGGAAGCCAGTGAAGTAAAGAGTCAGAGATAAATAGGAGGGACATTCAAGGCATGAGGGACAACAGAGTATGGGAGGGGGAGTATCTTGTTTGAGGAACAGCAAAGGTAATAGCATCACTGGACTGACACTGAATTGTTTATTCTAATTGTTCATTCATTGACATAATTGTGTTAATATTTTGTAGTTATATGTACCTTAAGGTGTCTATGTATATCTGTTTTTGTTTACATATTTTTATTTGTATATATGTGTATATATGTTTTTGTTTATATGTATTTGTATATATGTATATATATTTGTTTTTATTTATATGTATGTGTTTTTGTTTATATAAACTTGCATTTGTAAATGTAAATGTATGTATACATATATATGCACATGTATATACATATATATATATATGTATATACATGTACACATAGTTGACTCATTTTTCACAACTGGACTTTAAGGATTCTAGAAGACAGTGAAGCTGATGAGTTTATGCAATTCTCCCTTACTTTAATCCAATTCACCTACAAGTCAAGATATTACATCTGGATATAATTGGTCCTCTCAAAAAAAAAAAAAAGCAACACATTTGATCAGTTCGAATAAAGAGAAGCCATGTATACATAGTTATATGTACCTTAAAGAACACAAAGCCCTTCGTTTTCCTTTAATTGAAATTCAAGGCAAGACTGTCTCTATTTTATCTTTGTACCACCAGTATTTAGCATGGTACCTTAGCCCTAGGGCTAGGAACTTGTAATGCCAAAGTTATAGGAAAGTCCTTGGAGAGGAAACTCTGTCCACCAAAGTACCAATATCTTCTCTGTAACTTAAGAGTCTTGGAGTTGCCTAGATCACTGAGAAGTTAAATGATTTGTAGTCATACAAAAGTTTGGGTGAGGAAGAATTTGAATTTAGGTCTTCCTGATTTAAGTCTGACTCACTTTCCATTAATTGACTCTGCCCTATTTAATTGGCCTGTGGAGATGAGAAAGTAACAAGAAGCATTGCTTTAATTTTTTTTTTTCATTAAAAGAAATACTATCACAATCATGATCATCAGCAACAATATCTATTGGGCCTATAACTTGAAACAAAAGTAAATCTTGAATGCCTTCTTGCTACTAAAAAATTTACTGAAATACAGAGGCATCTGTTCAAATATTTTAACAACTGTGTCATCCTAATCATCCACCAAATACTCATAAGTTATTATTTACTAAACATGTAAGTAATGTTTATTATACTTAGCTTCCAAGATTGTATTCAAATGAAAGTCAATTTTATACAATTGTTATGTGCATGAGTACGTGTGTATATATATAAATATAGATATATGTGTGTACATAGTATGTGTGTGTGTGTGTATAAACTTTATAGCACATTAGGACTCCTTTGAATATCAACATTGATAATGGATTTGTGCTTATTTGGTGTAATTGGTGTATCATTTTTATTTTTCTAAATCATCATTATTTATTTAATGGAAACATTTTTATTCTTAGATATTTGTACCTTTTCAATAAATTCTGAGAAAATATTTTTATTTTATATACCCTACAATCCTATTTATGCAGGACATTTTATAGAGGGAATTGCAAAGCCTTTTTCTTTGCTTTTACGAAATACTGCTGAGTATATCTGTAATTAATTTAATTCTGAATATTTAGTCATGAATGAAGACATCAATTGTAATATTGTTTCAGCTAGTATATTTGATCCACTTTTAAAAGTCCCAATTGGTTTTCAAGAAATAATTATGGTTAGAAGAGGAATTGCTCTATTTCCATGTGATTTCCTAGAGTCAGTGACTTTCTAACCTGCTGCTATGGCATTGAATTATCAAGAATTCATTTAGAACTCCTAATGATGCATGTGCTAATTGTGTTATATAATATAATGAAAGTCCCCAAAGTTCACATAAGCAAGGAATTAATCAAAGATCTAGAATTCCCTTGGAATAAGATATGGTGCTGTAGGATTAAATGATTCGTTTGTGGCTTTGAAGTTGTCTCAAGAGACAAGACTTGAACTTAATTCTACCTGACTCCAAGGTCTAACTGCTGTCTACTTTGGAACACTGCCCCTCAATCTAAACAGTATAGGAGCAAAAGTAAAAACATTTAACCGTTCTAAGAGAAAATGGCTTCTCTTTATTCAAACAGAACAAATGTGTTGCTTTTTTTTTTTTTTGAGAGGACCAATTAATCCAGATGTACTATCTTAACTTGTAGGTAAATTGGATTAAAATAAAGGAGAATTGCACAAACTCATCAGCTTCACTCTCTCTTCTAGAATCCTCAAAGTACAGGGGTGAGAAATGAATCAAGATTACTAGAGATACCAGGATAGCCCAGGAGACAGTCAGTGGGTAACCTTGACATCATTTATGTCTGACCACGCTCTAAGTACCCCACATCACCTGCTTGGCTGTCTTCATGGTCCACTGAAACAAATTGTTCTCATCCACCAACTCCACTAGGAGAAATCTTGCCCAAGGTAGACATTTCCCTAACTCACTGATGGGTTTGGGGATGGCAGTTACAGCTCATTTTGCCAGGACAGTTCACCAGGATGTGACTGCTGATCATGCTACAATTTCTTTTGATTTTTATTTACAAAACATATGAGTGATTTTTCTACATTGACCTTTGCAAAATTTTTTTTTGTTCCAAGCTTTTTCCCTCCTTCCCCCCACCCCGACCTCCAGATAACAGGTAGTTCAATGCATGTTAAATATGTTAAACTATATGACAAATCCAATATATGTATACATATCTATACAGTTATCTTACTACACAAGAAAAATCAGGTCTAGAAAGAGAAAAAAAAAAAAAACAACAACAACCTAAGAAGGAAAACAAAATACAAGGAAATATTCACAGAAAGCATTAAAATGCTGTGTTGTGGTCCACACTCAGCTCCCACAGGCCTCTCTCTGGATGTATGACTATCTTCATCGCTGAACAATAGGAACTCTTTGAATCACATCATTGTTGAAGAGAGCCATGTCCATCAGAATTGATCATCGTATAGTCTTGTTGCTGTGTATAATGATCTCCTGGTTCTGCTCATTTCACTCAGCATCAGTTCATACAAGTCTCTCCAGGCCTCTCTGAAATCATCCTGCTGGTCATTTCTTACAGAGCAATAATATTCCATAACATTCATATACCATAATTTATTCAGCCACTCTCAAATTGATGGGCATCCATTCAATTTCCAGTTTCTAGCCACTACAAAAAGGGCTGCCACAAACATTTTTCATGCTACAATTTCTTTTTCTTTTTCTTTTTTTTTTTTTTGCTGAGGCAGTTGGGGTTAAGTGACTTGCCCAAGGTCACACAGCTAGGAACTGTCAAGTGTCTGAGGCCAGATTTGAACTCAGGTCCTCCTGACTTCAGGGTTGGTGCTTTATCCACTGCGCCACCTAGCTGCCCCCATGCTACAATTTCTTAGAACCACAAATGAGAAAAGAATCCCAAATGGAAATAAGCTGTCTGTAAAATCCTCACTAAGCCCTCACACAAAGATGCTAGTCCTTGAACAACCCCTTGATGAAATGTATTATCAAATGATAGAAATCTACAGGGGAGAAACAGAAATTAAAAATTATGCCAGGGAATATTTAGTTTTCATAGATTTTTTATTTGAGGATAAAATTTAGAAATTGTATAATTAGGGAAGTGATGAGGTAAATTAGACCCACACACTAATGCAATTATAATGAGGAATCCCAAAGGAATTTCAATATGAGGAAGAGATTTGTTCAGTTTCTCCTTTCCCTTCCTTCACTTGGCAGCAAATGCCTCTCAAAGTGAGTAATAATATGGAATTCTTACCTGTGGGTAAGGGTAGGGATGGAAATTGGAAATCTGCACACAGATTTCTATATCCAAACAAAATTTAGGAAAGGATATTGCTTACAGCTAGCTGAAAATGGTAGTGGAAGGAACACTATAGGTCTTCAAATCTGTTTTCCAGATTGGTTTAACATTATGACAGTACTTGAGGCTATCCAGAATTCTTTCTTTCTTTCTTTTTCTTTCTTTTTTTTTTACATAGAAAAAGTTCCATCTCTTAAATATGTCAGAAATGCTCCTTCTCTTTGTAGCATTTCCTATTATTATTTTTTAAACAAAAAAGGTGTGATTCATTCTGTATTCAGACTAAAATCACCAAATTCATCAGTCTTACTGGTAGGACTTATTTATAATGTTAAATTCTAAGGTTCTATGAGTATCTAGAAAGATACTTTATAATGTTTTTTGGGGCAAAGAGTGGGGAGACAATATCATCTTGTTGGAAGGCACTGAAATGAAGGACATTTAAAACTTATAAGATAATAACTAGGACTTATATAGTACTTGAAGATTTTGCAAAATACCTTAAAAATATATCGTTTTACCTTTACAGCTACCCTGGGAAGTAGATGCTATTATTGTCCCCTTTTTAGAGATGAGGAACCTGAGACAGATAGCATTTAAGAAATTTGTCCCAAGTCATACAACTAAGTGTCTCAGTTCATATTTGAACTTGGGCCTTGACTCCAGGTCAAACTGCACCATCTAGGTGACTAACAGAAAACAACCCAATATTTAGGCTTAATAATTCCATTGGTTCTACTTAGGCTGCATAGATCACAAAATTAATTTTTTTTAAAATGAAAGTAGATTTGTATTCACAAGGTCTTTTCTGATTTTGTCAGATATGGTTATCAGTATATACTTTCTTCTTTGACACTCTACCCTCTTCAATAAGCAAGTAAGTAACAAGGTAGAAGTCTCTTGTTTCCTGAGCAAGAGTAGCTGCTTATGTCATTTAATGTAAGATTCCTTGGTCCTTTCAAACTTTCTTTTTGGTTTTGACATGACTATTCATTGTCAAATTCTATTGTAAACCATCTTTCAAGATTTGTAACTTTGGACTATTATCTCTTGTCCAACATGAGCAGCTGACTGCCTTATGACCATCTTATGACCACTTAGTAGAGATGTCCCATGCTCGACCCAACCTGAGACCTCCATGCTGATGTGTCATTTTTGGCCCTCAAGAGGAAGGTTTATCAACCAATGAGATTCTGTATTTTACCATAACTCTTTTACATATTTGGGGATCAAACCCATAAAAAACAAAGTCCTGGAAGAAGATTATGAGGAAGATCTGAGGTCCACTTCATTGGAGGTAATCTTGTTATTAAAGTGCCATTAGCTCAGAGTTCTGCATTAGTCTTATTTTCATAGTATGTTGGACAATTTTAATTTCTACACATGAAGAGTCT
>JAJPUD010003241.1:196291-218172 GCA_023553655.1 Myrmecobius fasciatus | reverse complement strand
CATTAGAATTCAAGAAGGCTTGGTTTTCAGCAGATTTCTGAGAAGATTTACTTATTCCACTAAAAACATTTCCATTTTCTCTGCCTGTCAGTTAGAATCTGCTGTCTGACTTGTAGAGTCCCTAAGTAGTTCTTACTTCAATTTAGCAAGGTGCTTGGGGTCTACATTAATATCAGGTCCAAATTTTTTTTCTGCTTAGTATTCTTTTTGAACTGCTTTTTGGATCAGTTTGATATCCTTTCTGTCCCCTAACCTCTATCACCTCCATTCTCACTAATTTTGAGGGTGATTATAACTCAGTAAGCTGCCAGTCCCTTGTCACAGATTTGATTCATACCCTTAAATTGTCTTTCCAGATCCGCTCAACATTGCCATACCTTCTTCCTATGGGGTTCTCACAGTAGGTAACATGAGTGAATTGTACCCCTTGCTTTTTTCTCTCTCTTATTTTTCTCTGTCTTCATATTTTCTAACAACATCCAGAAATGGAATTGCAAACAGATAGGTAAGTCATGAATTTCATTTCTGGATATATCACACCATCACTTCTGGTCACATCATTTATCCCTGAAGTTAAAATCTAGCTATAGGAGGTAGGGAAGAAGAAGGAATATCAGGAACTGCAGTGCTTACTAGTTATCTCCTGAATTTCAATTTCTTAATAAAATATTTTCAGTATGTATTCCACATGGATGTTATGGGAAAGTTTCTTTTTAAAATCATATAAATAAGGGATAGTAATTATGATTATATCAGTTTTCCTTTAGAATACATATATCTTTCCCAGAAAATATTGATTTATAAAACCAGTTTCTTTTTTTCTCCTCCTTTTCCTTCTCCTTTCTTCTTCCTCCTACTTTTCCTCTTCTTCCTCTCTTCCTCTTCTTCTTCCTTCACCTACTTCTATTCCTCTTCCTCCTCCTCCACCTGTTTTTCCTCCTCCTCTTCCTCTTCTTCCTCCTCCTCCTCCTCCTCTTCTTTCTCCTCTTGGAAAAATAAAAGGTCAAAAATATCAGAGGATTGAATCAATGAAAAAATGTGGTGAAAAAGGGTCTAGCAGTATCAGATTTCAAACAATATTACTAACTAGTGATCATCAAAATCATTTCATACAGAATAAGAAATCAAGTGGCTGAATAATGGAAGAAGTTAGGTAGACAACATACCTAAACAAATGAGCATGAAACTAGTGTTTGATAAAACTTCAAATTTTAGCTATTGGGCAAGAACTCATTATTTAACCAAAACCAAATTTAAAGACTCCTGATTAAAAAAAATTGCTATAATAAACTAAGATTATAGATTATGGAATTAGCAAGAGCAGGAGAGCTCTTATCTTTTCAGTCTTCAGGTTTTCTTTAAATAACTGAATCTCTGAATTTTGACCACTGCTGGCTTCTAGCTTCAAAAAAGATGAAAAATACGAATCCTACTTCAAGCTGCCAGTCTCCATCATGTCCCTATCCCTACTTTTCTAGAGTAGAGACTTCAGAGAAGTTACCATTGTGTGAGATCTAAGTCTCTACCTCTTTCTTTCTGTTGATCTGAGTTACCTTACTCAGAATAGGAAATCTTCTGTTCTCTAATGAAAATAATAATGTGAATAGTTACCTTTACATATTAATGACTCTGGTATCTGCTTTTGAAAGCCAGAGTTTTCCATTCCCTTTAGAATTCTTTAGAATAATTCTATAGAATTATTTACTGTCCATATTCACAAGCCCTTCCTTCTAGTAGATTTGTATGTAAAGCTGGGGCTTTTATCTAGGACTTTTTGGTTTTTTTTTACATCCCTAGCCTGATAAATTAGTCCAACTAACTTTAAAAGATGAACCTCTGACCTTACCTTAGCATACTTTCAACTTCATCTAAATTGCTAATCTGTAGAGTTTTTAAGCTTGGTCTTTTAACTTACCTCACTTGAAAGGACTTTTTTTGTATCTTCCAATAGAGAAATTTATCTTCCTACACATTTCAGTCATTTTCAAGAAACAAAATTCTAATCATGATATTCCCCAAACACTAAACACTAGTGATGTTACCCAAAGAAAGTTAATGGGCTTCAGAGTCCTTGTTTATTAAAAAAAAAGGACTGGGTTAGATTGCCTCCATGGTACCTTCCAGCTAAATTCCAGTGAAATTCAGGGATTTAATGGTCTTTTCTCTGGCCTTCTGGGACCATTTTAAACCAGCCAATTAATTTTATTATCTAAAAACACTTTGCAGTTTCTAAATGTCATATTAGGACATAAGCAACTGTAAGCCAAGACTAGTCAAACAGAAGCCAAACTTGGAAGGAAACCGAACAGATGTGGTCTGTTCAGGGCATCAATGGTCCAGTATAGCCAGAGGCCAAAAAGTAAGCTGAAAGTCTGGGAACCAGAAGCTTAAAACAGGAGGTAGTATTGGTGACTGGGCTGGCATCAATTATTTGTCATAGTCAGAAAAAAGCCAAAAAGTCTGGGTGCCAAGGGGTACCTGACTCAAGGGAGTCAGAGATTGGGAAGGAATAATAAAGTCCTGGAAGCTTCAAGACAAGCAAGATACAGAACCTAAGAAGTCCAAAAAATAAGCTACAGGATTATCAATAAGTTTTTGTTGTCATTCAGTTGAGTTCAATTCTTCATGACCCCATGGACCATAGCATGTCAAGTCCATAGCATAGCAAGTCAAGGATATATATTCTCCACTGTCTCTTAAAATCTATCAAACTCATGTTCATTGTTTCCATAACATTATCTATCCATCTCATCCTCTGCTGTTCCCTTTTCCTTTTGTCTTCAATCTTTCCCTACATCAGGGTCTTTTCCAGTGAGTCCCATCTTTTCTTGATGTGACCAAAGTATTTAAACTTTAGCTTCATTCTTTAGACACAAATTTGGTCTTACTGAAAAATGGAAAGAATGAATCAGAAAGCTTAAGATGTTGGTAGTAACTGTGCTATGTATTCACTCATGACTTTGGGAGAAACTCTGAGTTTTTGCTCACTTATCTGTAAAATGAGAGTATTGTGGAGAGAAAGTCACATAATGGATAGAAATCTCTCTGGAATAAAGAGATTCTGGTTTTACGTTCCATTTCTGCCACATACTGACTGTGGGAAAAGTTATAGGCAATTCTTTAATGACTATTCATTGCAGAGAAGCGTCTGTCTATTTGCCTTGATAGAGGGAATTTGGTCATTAGAAATTAATGAAACCAGAGGTCTAATTTAAAACAAAAACAAAAATTATGGGATAGAGCTTGTAGTGAAATGAGCACTGAATTTGCTGTCAGAGGTTCTAGAATTCTAATTCTGCTTCTTACTAATTTGTAACTGCATAAGAAAAGAGAAATAGGAGCAGCTGGGATTAAATGATTACTAATGTTCTTTCCAATTCTTTATTGATAATTATACAAACACACACACACACACAACTTCTACAATTCCACTTTTGTATTATCTTTTAATATATAGTGATATTTATGTTAAACCTTAGCCATGTGTCTCAGGTCAGCCTCAAATATAATGATGAAAATCTGAAAAGAGCCAAATGAACATGGAATATAGCTGGGTAGATAGATATTCAATGAATGATGCTTTAAGGTCTAGAAATGGGGCTCTTAAATGGGTCTGTGAGCTTTTTTCTTAGTTTAATATTTCATAAACATATTTCATGATAATTAACTTCCTTCACAACTTTGTGCATTATATTTGGGGCATTTAAAAACATTGTTCTAAGAAGGGATCCATGGTCTTCATTAGGTTTGCAAAGAGTCCAACACATACACACACACACACACACACACACACACACACACACAGGACTTTAATCTAAAGGAACAATAAACAAACAAAGTTCTTTTTCTCTCTATTTGTTTTTAACTCCACTGCACTGTTTTACTATTCATGAACAGGGGAAAGACTTATCTAAACCCTACAGAACCCAACGAATGAATTAGACATGTCAGCGATCAGCTGAAGAGAAGTTTAGGTGATCCTGTCAGTGAGAAACCTGTAAAAAGAAAGCAAAGGCATTGAGAGATGACTCTAATTCCCAGTCCTTCCCACTTACTGGACATTCTAGAGGGTGTGAGGGGAAAAGTAGATGGGGATGCTTGCTAGCTCCAAAGCTGTCACCCAAAGAAAGGCCTTGACTAGTGCCTGTATACAGATTTAGGCTCTAGTTATCTTATTTGGGAGAAGCAGTTGCTTCATTATGTTTGGTCATTCCTTTAGCATCTATAATCACAAGTAAGGACTCTATGTAGTAATGTCTAGGTGGTCAATTACAATGTGCTCATCTGGGTAGAACTTATTGAAAATCAGCAAGAAGGAAAAAAGACAGAGTTTTCCTGGTGAGTGGGAAGTGAATAAAACACTAATTAGTTACTGGAAGAAGAGGTGCATATATGGGGTTGCTGTCACCTGGTTCCAAGTCAATGAAATGGGTTGGATAACTGGTCAGTGACACTCCATAGTTTTATAATTAATGACTTTAATTAAAATTACAATTAATTAATTTATATATTTAAAAATAATTTATTAATTAATTTTAAAAAGGAAAAAAGGAGAAACACAAATATCTCTTCTAGGCACACAGAGAAATTTTTTGTAGTGATTTTTATATTTTGTCAGCACTTGAGTTATTATGTCTCTTAAAGTGGTAAGACAGGTAAAACTCCTCATTCTCTCTCTCTCTTTTTTTTCCCCTATTTGTAACATAAGGAAATAGGACAAAATTAGATGTTTGCTTGAATCTCTTCTAACTCAATTCTGTCATTATTATAATCCATGGAATGAGTGTTCTTTATAAGAATATAAAATCATTAAGGAGAACCATTGCATTTTTACCTCTCGTTCTAAGGCCCAAGTCTGTGTTAGAGAGATAGTAAGTGTTTCTAAAACTGAATTATCCCCTCACATTTATTTCCTCATATTTATCTAGAACTTTAAGGTTTGTATTGCATTCTCCCCAATAACCACATGAAATCAATAATGCAAGTTACAGATGAGGAAACTGAAGTTCTGATTTTCCCATGACCACCTGCAGGAGGAAGGAGATGGGATTCAAGGCCCAGTATTCTGTCTTCAATCTTGACATCTCTTATTTTGGGCTCAGAAGAGACAGTGTTGCATGGTGGATAGAAAATAAGAGGCCTCAAGGTCAGAAAAACCAGAATTCACTTTCTGCCTCTAACACATACAGTCCATATGACCCTGAGAGAATCACTTAACTTTTTAGAGAAACACACAGTCTTAAAGACTATAAGTTGGAAAATAACTGCTGATATTTTTTGATGCTAGAATATACTGCTATACCAGTGGTGTCAAACTCAACTAAAAACAGAAAATATATAAGGATCCCTTGATCACATATTGACTTCGAAAATCACATAGTAACATCATCTATGTTCTATTGCATTTTAAGTTATTTTTGTTAAATATTTACAAGTAGATTTTAATCAGGTTCTGACACACTGGGGAGTGTTGCTGGCAATACCTCTGCCCTACACCAGTGAAACCACAGGTCCAGTCAAATAAATAAAATGCCAAATAGGTAATTAATGAATAAATAAACAAAAGCTCAGCTTTCTCAAGTATTATCTTGCTTCAAGGACATCTTTTTCTCAGGTTCACTTACTGTTGTCTTATGTGTTAGCAACTACAATGCTAAATATATTTTTCCATATAACCAAGACAGAAACTAAGCAATCTTTAGCTCAAAAATTCACCAAAAAGTTTTTATTCACATTTTAATATGTAGCAATATATATATGTCTCACTGATTATAGGGAACTTTATCTAGCATGCCTTTACAAAAAGCAAATATATGTTACATTCTGAATCAGTTTTATCATGTTTAAAATGAGCATGGCCTGTTAAGACCCTATGTCAACAACATTTATTTGATTGTACCATAAAAAAAGATAACCAGGAGCAGGAGTTAGATACGAGGACCTGGAAGAAAGAGAAAAAACTTCTCTTTGGAGCTTTCTTACTCTACCTTAAGAAAAACTTCAGAATCCCAAGTGAATCCTTTTATTTGGTACTTTGGTGTATCTGTGATTTTTTAACATGGTTTTCCCCTTCAAAATGAAATCCCTCTATGTCCTTTCAACTTTTAATTCCTTACTGTTTTCCTGTAAATCCTCTACAGAAGAGCTTCTCAGCACCCTAGAAAATAGCTTCTTCTCCCACCCCTACACCCCCAGGATATCAATGTATTACTGTCTGTTTATCTGTTGATTCTGTTTCATGGTCAACCTATTTCCTTGAAAAGGAAAGAAAAAAACAACCTTGAATTTTTTTTTTCTTGGACATCAAAAATAAGCCAAGTCTAACATTAACAAAGTAATCTTTTGTTAACTATTGAACTGAGTTCAAGCTAAAATCTCAAATGATTATAAAGGAAAAAGATAAAAGACCCTAGTGATATGGCCTTAACATTGAAGAGTTCCTAGTGAAAGATGTTTGAGCAAGTAATAAAAAAGTTGGCATAATCAACTAAAATCCTTCCAGTTCTCATACTAAGAAGAATAATTGTCCTCTTGTATTCTCCAGTCACCTGTGAGTTTTCCATCTGTCAAACATAATCATGGTAAAGCAGCTGCATTAGAGATATTCACAGCTGTCTAGAGTAGTTTCCCTATGGAAACAGCATTTTCCAACAGAGGGGAAGGCTATCATGTCTGCATGTCTATTGTGGTGTTTTTTATTGTGAAGCAAAAAACAAAATGAAAAATTGAGATCTCAAATTATTTTTTTAATGAATTTATTAGTATTTACAAAAATACTAACCTGGCTTTCAAGGTCTGACTTTGGTTAAAAAAATAAAACAAAAATTCATTGATTGGCTATTTTGGACAATGTAAGTTATAAAAATAAGCTCAGAGTTGAAAAGAATGTGAGGGCATTTAACTGAATTTTTTTTTAATGTTTTGAATACAAGCTGAAACTGACAATGTTATTTCCTTATTTGTGTGAATAATAACAGCCATGACTGCTAAGTATTATTTTAATAAATCTTAGATTTCTGGTTTGTAAACTTTTTTGGAATCTTTTTTCTTCATGATGCCAGGAGTTTTTCCTTAGTTCTTGGCAACAATTGACTTAATGGGACCATAAACTCAATCATCAGAATTATATAGTTTTTTTGTAGACAATTGAAGAGCATTGAAGACCATCCTTTTCATCAAGAATTAAAAAGGGAATCTGACAGAAACCTTCAGTGACTCACAATCTACCCATATCTAGGGTAGAAAAAAATATACTCCTGAACAGTAATTTTTGCTAAAAACACTTTCAAAAAGTGTTTATATTAATTGTGATTAAAGACTTCTATTGTGATGAACCACTTCCTCCTGGAGTAAACCATTCTATATTTTGAAAATCTTTAATTGTTAAAAAATTTTTTCTTGGACTAATATTAAATCAACTACTCTGCAACTTTGATTTATTGATCTTCACTCTGTACCCTGGAACAAGATAAGCAAAATAAGTGATTTCACTTCTACATGCAAAATAATAAACACAAATTCTTGAAGAGTGTTATTATAAACTTGGGACTCTCCCTGGTCTTTTTTCCTCTAGATTAAACATTCTTTGTTACCTTAACCAAGACTTGTATAGTATGGTTTCCAATTTTCTCATTCTTATGTTTACCATCCTCTGGACAGTTTTTAATTACCTCTATAAAACTGAATAGTTTATTATTATCATTAGTAAATTGAACTAAAGAGTTCAGTTGTGATTTGATTAAGACATAAAGACTTTCAGCTCTATTGTCCTGAACATCGTATATACTTCAATGCAATTTAAAATCAAATTATCTGTTTTAGCTAATCCTGAGCTTCTGGTACATTATAAATTAAGCATTGTAAATGCTGGTACATTGTAAATATGAACCAAAAAAGGACCCTAGAGAAGTCATGTGATCTAGCCCTGCTCATTCTATAGATGAGTAATTTGAGGCCCAAATAGATTGTTTCCTCCCTAAGTAACATATTAAGCTAGTGATAAAAAGAGTTTTCAAACATTTTTCCTGGTTCAAAGTTGGTAACACTTTCTATTATGTCATGTTGCCTACTTATCACATCCAAGATTTGATATTTTATTTATTTAATTCATATATGCTTAGGTGACTAAATCTTAAGCTTTTCTCTTTTCCCATTAGTATTAGGGTTCAATTCAATATCCTGAAGAGAGATGAAACTGGGGTAAGGAAGGGGATATATACTCAGAAGATGAGAAAGAATAACTGGCATTTGCTGTCACTGATAATGGATTATTATTTAGACACACCCCATGAAATTAGAGGATTTGACAATTATTTCTTTGTATTATAACTAAATTTTCTGAACCCCAAATCATTCTACATGGCCTGCAAAAGGATATTTATTTTGTTAAACCATTAATAGAGCAGAGTATATTTTCATCACATTAAATTCAGACAGCCTTAGAAAATCTGGGATGTGCTTTTGTACTTCGGATCTTTGTTTGAAATTCAGTTGCAACTAAGTGGTATCAATGCTGTTAATCAAATAATAGAAACTCATCTTCCTGAGTTGGAATCTAGTCTTAGGTACTTACTGGCTCTCTGAGCCTGGGCAAATCATTTAACCCTGTTTGCCTCAGTTTCTCATTTGTAAAATGAACTGAAAAATGAAATGACAAACTGAGTCATGAATAATCAAGACATGACTGAAACAAATGAACAACAATAAATAGCAAAACAGGAATTAAAGTATAAGTAGAATATATGTATGTCTGTGTATATATATACACACACATATACATAGCAATATGTATATAAATATATATACACAGACACACATATATACATATACATACTGTATGTATAGATAAATATACATATACAGAGACATATATGCATACAGTATGTATATATATATACATACATATTGTGTGTGTGTATATATGTATATATACATATATATGTATGGATGTATATATATACACATAACGGTGGGCATACATCTCTATCTTATACCTCACTTTGTATTAATAAACAGACCATGGATTATCTCTTTTTGCTGCCTTTATCATGGATGATAGAATGATAGATTCCAGTTGCAAAGGAACTAAGATGTAATTTAATCCAAAACATTCAATTTATAGTTGGGGAAATGAGATCCAGAAATTTTAAGTGACTTGTTTAAACATGCTTATATGAACTTGTATTTTGTTCCACTGAGTAAAATACTTTCTGTAATTTAAAACAACAACAACAACAACAACACAGCTGAGCCTTTTATTCTTTTTCTCTTTTTTTTTTTTTTTTCAGTCAAGTTTGTTAGTGTGAAGATGCAATCTGCTTTGGAAACTCGTTTGCAAAAGTGTGCATGTGTTCTCATTTTTTTCAGCAAGGATTCCCTCAGTACTTAAGTGGGTCATCTTCATAAAGATTTAATAAATATGAGAAGGTAGCATGTGTGTTATTACTTATTGATAGCTACTCAATTGTTTTTTTGGAGTAGTAATATCGTCTGTGACTTTTCCAATTCTTTTGGAAGCTTTCCTTCTTTCATATGTCTTGAAAACTCATCTCTCAAAGCCTTCAATATTATTTCCATTCCCAGAACACTTCCTCAGGGTGCATCTAGCCGCTCTTCCTGACTTTGTCATTATAAGTGCCATTTCTTCTTCTTCATATAGATCATGAGGGACAGGAGAGTCCAAAATATGGTATGTGCATTGTCATTGATGGAGAAAATGGATTATTTTAAACCTAGTAACAGTTCTCTTCATTTTCTATTTTTCTACTTCCTGCCAGTTTGATCTATAATAACTGGGGATTATATAGCTTACTTGAGTCTCACAGCAAGCTTTCTTCATACTTGTTTTTACTTTCACCGCTTTTCATCATTTTAGTTATGATCTTTTGCCATGTCCTCCATGTTGTTTTACAGATAAGTACAGATAATCTTCGCAAGGAGTCCAAAATTAATTGACTAAAATGGCTCCTTTTAGCCAAAGACACTCCAATATTATGTTGGCATTGGGGGCTGAAGGGAAAAACAGGAAATATCTCTAGTTTTTCTCCCTTGACTCTGCAAAACAAGACTAATTCTTGCCAGTAGGAGGGAGGAGGTGGAGCACAGAGACCATGCTGCTCTCATTAGAGAGATGGAGTGTTGGGTACAATCATATCTACTGGTTCTCAATGCTATAGAGTAGAGTCTATATCGACTCTCTGTCTCTCTCTATATATTATCATATAAATTTTATTATATATATTATATTCTCATAAATTATTCTCTTATAAAATTATATTTTATAAATTATTTTATAAAGGCATGTTATATTATATAAATTTATTTGCATATATACATATTAATATACTGTGGTACTCCAGCACTTGTCTGCTTCAAAACTCCTTGATTTTGGTATTTGGTGGATTTCCATGAGAAAAAACAAGCTTTGCACTTGACTCTTGCTGGGACTGTTGTCCAGGCTGAACAGCAGAGACATTGAGACTGGCCAGGTGTAGTGCCATCTCCTCCCAGAGAAGGCCGTAAGAGACCGGACTCTCCAACTGGAGCCCTCAATGCTGAGGTTGTGCAGGGCAGGATGATGTGACTGTACTCTCTGCGGGAGAGGGGGGAGCCGAGGCAGGAACAGGGGGTGTGGTGGTGGGAAACATCCTCAGGAGCCTGGCGGAGGGAGCAGTTCGGGAGAGGACCCAGGATTCTGGGCCCTGGGTGGCCGAGGCTGGGTGGCCATAGCTCCGGCCTACATATCCCAGCCTAGCAGTGATCTCTCAGAAAGTGAGGTGGGTCAGGAGGGGAGGAGCCTGGCTGGTCTGGCTTGTTTCTCGGCAGCTAGAAGCCCCACATGCTCCCTTTGGAATGGGTTGGAAATTGGATGGTTGGGCTGCGAACTGGAGATGGACTGCTTATGGGAAACACTGAGTTGGTACTCCTTGTGTTCTCCACTCATTGTGCCTTCTGGAATTAATTAATGACATGTACTGAAGTACCACATATACATGCATACATACATATACACATAAATATATATGTGAATAAACATATACATACATATATATATATATATATACTTATATATATATATATACATAGAGAGAGAAAGAGAAAACAGAGACAGAGACCGAGAGAGAAAGAGATTGAGAGAGAAAAAGAGAAAGAAAGAAAGAAAAAGGGGAGAGAGAAGGAAAGAGGAGACAGAGAAAAGAGAGACAGAGACAGACAGACAGAGAATATCCTAGTAAAAGGAACATTAAGCCAACTAAGAAAGAGACTTGAACACATATTTTTTAAAGGAGTTTTAATGAATTAATCCTTCATAACAAAGGAAACAGAATCAAAATTCCCTGAAGCAGATGATGGAATTAAAACAAACTCTGCAAAGTCTTCTGAAACAACAGCAGAATAATTTCTAAGAACCTCTTGAGTGACTCAGAAGAGCAATCAAAGACCTAAGTGAAATTATCAGAGAAATATGGAAAGAAAATAGACCTCTTCAGGCCTAACAAGAAAATGGGAGCTTTTGAAGAAAAGACAGAGTCATTCTTGACAAGAATAGATTCTCTAAAAAAAAGAGAATGAAGGACTTGGACTACAGAACTGTAGTGACGAGAGAAAATTAGCTGAGCAAAAACAAAAGAAAATAGGAGGAACTCCTGAGAACTCTATAAAACAAAGATGTTAAATTAGAAGGAAGATTACTAATGGAAAATATAGCAAATACAGCTCTTACAGAAAAAAAAGTGAAAAAGAAATTTGAAATATCATCCTTCAATAAAGATATAGGATGCTATTTTCAGAAATATGGAAAATAAATTACAGTATATATTAATTTTTTAAGATTTAAAATATTTTGTTTTAATTAGATAAGATCAATTTTCTCACTTCCATTCATAACCCTAGTCAAATGAGAATAGTTAAATAAAGCCCATTAAAATCTGTATAATTCAACAAAACAAATTTTCATATTGTTCATATCATTTTTAAAAAGTTCCATTTTATATTCTACCTTAATCTTTTTTATCATGATGTGAGTAGCATATTTCATGATTAATCCTCTGGAATCTTATTTGGGCATTACCTAAACAAAAATTTAGTGCAATAGTAACTGATATTCACATATTACAATTTTTTCATTCATTTCATAATTTTTAGAGATCCCTTCAGATATACATTCTTTATCATCACCAAAAAGAGCTATAAATATTTTTCTAAATTCTTAAAGTTTGTTTTGCTTAGAACTAGGCCCTAACAATTCTTTCTCCTAATTTTCCTTTCTCTTACCCTTTTCCTTCCTATTTCTCTCTGCCTCTGTGTATGTGTGTGTGTGTGTGTGTGTGTGTGTGTGTGTGCATTATTCTTTCTTTGAATGGTTTAAAAGAACAAGAGATTCATCTACTTCCCTCTCCCACACCTCTTAGTTTGTATAGATATTTGCTTGTGGTCTGTGCTTAAGTGACATAATTTTCTATATCCTTTCTTTCTCTTCTCTCCAATCCCAAATATTTCCCTCCCCCTCTCCTATTTTTTTTAATATCATCAAAACGTAATAGAACAATTTCTAGGCCTTTCTAACTGGACTGCTTCTGTATTCTGATGATGATAGAGTTGCAAGAAGACAAATGTAACATGTCCAATTATTTGACTATAAGTATCTTATCCTTTTTTAAGTCATGTTTCTCTTTTTTTATTTTTTTAAATTCTGGGACCACCTTTCTCGGATGTGATGTTTTTTATCCTACTCACAATCCTCCATTGTATTTTTCATGATCCTCAACTTTAACTATTTAAAGTGGTGTGTTTTTCATAATTCACAATCATATATCAACACTAGAATAATATTGATGTTAAAACTTTTTATTTTAAATATATTTTATTTCAGAGAAGACTTTTATTATTAAAAAATAATGCTGCAATTGCCCTCTATTGTCTTCTTCAGTTCTGGACTCAGGTCATTTTCAGTTTCATCATCTATATAATATATGCATACAGATGGATAACAAATGCATCATCTCCACATATTTGACTATAAGCATCTTTTTCTTATTTAGTCGTATTTCCCTTTTTATTTTTTCCTTTTTATTTTTTTTTAAATTCCTGCCACAACTTATTTTACACTTACATGGTTTTGGTAACACTGCATCAAAGCCCTATTAGCTATTACATCATTACAATTAATTAGCTATACAAAGGCCAAATAATGATTTTTTTTAAAGTTACTCTATTTTAATAATGCAACTGTTTATGGGCTTGAGGATCTCCATTTCTCACTTAACTGTGCTGTTTTCCTCATTCAGAGAGATTGTAGATTTCAGCATTAACTTTTGCATTTTCTCTACCTTAGGCCCTGATGAGAATAAGTTTCATAAAGGTTTACATTGAATGTGTCTGTATAAGGTCTTGTGCTTTATGAGCAGAGCAGAATTGAATTAGTCCAAAGGAAACATAAGACACACAAAATTAGAGAAGCTACCCCAAATGTTCATGTGGACTGTTTGTGTCCAATCTGTGGCAGAGCATTCCAAGCTTATATTGGTGTTGTTAGTCACAGTTGGACTTGCTGTAACTCTACTTCAACCTAGTAATGTCATTTTGGTCCTCTTCGAGAAGGAAGGACAACAACCAACCAATCAACCAAAGAATTGCATAATATTTTCTAGTTTATTCTGTTTTGCAGTGTTCTAACAAGCCTTTATTAAGCAGGTATTATACTAAATGCTGGCAATATGATTTCTTTTAGAAAGAAAGAGTTCCTTCCCTCAAGTAGTTTACAGTCTAATGGGGGAAGTCAATACTTTAAAAAAAAGTCTTAAAAGAGGTGAGAGGAGGGGAAAGATATTCAATTGAAGAGGTGTGGAGGTTCTGAAAAAAGCCATTTAAACTGAGGGAGACACTTCAGTTGTAATGTGTGAATTCAAGGCTGAAATGAAGATTCAGGATGAAAAACGAGGTATGACAGCCTAGAAAGTCACAGATGCCTAATTTTGTCTTGCTGAGGATGATTTTTTTAATATGGATTAATGATAATCTCTCAATAAATCATACACTTCTGTTCTCTTCTGTTATCTTTCTTAGTTTGCTTCGAAACAAAACTTGGGTGTCATCTTCTATATAAAGCCTTTCCCAGTTTTTTTTTCCTTCATTGACACCCCCATGCCAATTTATTAATGTATTTTTGCTCTTAAAAGGGAATAATTTTCATATTCATTTTATTTGCTTACTTATGTGTATGTTTGCATTCCTGATTGAATGCAAGGTGCTCGAGGTCCTTTTGTCTTGGTATCACAAGTATCTTGAATATAGTAGAGGCTTAACAAATCATTGTCTAATTGAATTGATTTCCTAATTTAGTTTGCTTGAGGATTTGCCAATATTTTCATATTTGTCTTCATATGCTTCTAATTGCCTTCCATATTACATAGAAGGATAACTACATATAAGGTACCAAGAACATGAAATCATAAGATTTTTCTTCTAGAAGGATATAGTAGAAATGATGCAATGCAATCCCCTCATTTTATATGGGAAGATATTCAGATTTGCAGAAGCAACTAACTTGTCAGAGGTTTCATGGCAAATACGTGATAGAATCAAGACTCAGATTTTCCTAAACATCTTCTATTCATTCTCTTGTTATACCTAGAGAGACCTTATTTCTCCAAGAGAACAAGGCAAACCAGAATTCAAGGGTTATTTTAGAGTATAAATGCTTTATTTGTACCTATGTCATCTCCCAAACCCAGCTATGTTTTTGATCTCTGTATCTTTTACAGTATCTAGTGCATGCAGTGTTTAATATAACAGTACATACTCAATGTTTTTTTTTAAATAGTTGAATTAATGAAAGCAATTTCTGACAATTATTAATATTTAAGAGTCTGGTTGGAAGATAATGTGTGATCAGGAGGCTTATTATTAAAATTGTCTTTTAGTTTCTGGCTTGAGTAGTTTTTTGAGTCAGTTACTACTTATAACTTTTATGTGTTCTGGACTGGTTTTTCTTTCTTCTGTCATCCCATGAGTCAGAATAAATGAGTCTTAGTCCTGTCAATGCCAACTCTATGTCCTTAGACAAATTACCTTGATTTTCTATACCTCAGTTATCACATCTGTAAAAGGAGAGGTGAATCTATTATCTCTATGAATCCATTCCAGTTCTAACCTATGTAATCTTCTAAATATTTGAATTCTAAATATTTGCCATCTTCAAAGCTCAAGGCTAACTATACTCCTTAACTCACTCTACATTGGATATTTTATTCCACTGGTCCTCCACTATCACCTTAATCTTCTGCTATATTGATGTTCTATCTTATTTCCCCTATTGTAAGCTCCCTCAGATCGAGGATCAGGTCTTACTCATTTCTGTAGTCCTCAAAGAGCTTCATTGTATTATTATGTTATGTATTCATTATATTAAATCATTATTATTTCATTAAATATAGCAAAGTATCAGTAAACATTTGTTGAATGAATAAATTAATTACACAACTCTATGTAGAACCTTTTCTTCCTTCCCTTACCCACAAATACCTTACCTTGGAAGTATACCTTTATTTAAAAAGAAAATGTATTTGAATTATTAATTTATATCTTCATTTCTTTGCTTAAAAGAATGGTCATATCTGAAAGACTATCATCACTCCCCAAACCCCACCCAATAGAGCCTGTCTTGCAATTGAAATAAATATGATTATTTTATTTACACATGGTCATGTATATATAGATTACTATAGGCCACAATGTTCCTGGTAGCATCTTTACAATTAATTTTGTGAATTCACTGTAATTCATAGTCTTGTTCAGAATTTTAAAGACTTTAAATCAACATGCTTTTTATCTTATTTCCCACTACTCCCTCTTCTGAAGACAAATGTCTATTCAATGTTCTGCCTACTTCCATTCTAACATACTTCCCTTCCTGTTCTGCTATCCAACATCTAATACACGTGCTTCTGTGCTTTTTATCATGTCATTTCCTTCATCCAGAATTTTTTATCTCCTTTTTCTGATAGCTGAGTTCATCATTAACATGGCATGAAGCCTCTTTCCTACTCTATCTAGAAGTAACATCTTTTTTTTTTTTTAAACAACTTGATCCTTATTGACTATGTAGCTCAAAAGATACTAATCAAATTACAATTTTGTATTGGAAATGACTTTTCATGGATATGTTTTGTTTTTCCAAGAGACTTTGAAGCTTTCATGAACTTATGATTCTTTACATTGTCCCATAACATTTAACAGTTTTTTGCATAGAAAAAAAATCTTTTAAAAACACTTGTTAATTCATTGCTCTATTGCTTCCAAGATTGAAAGATCAGTAATTGTGAGAGAGATGATTCACTGAGGACTCAACTCAAATTCTAATCAGTATTAGTCAATCTATTATGATTGTAAAAGGGGCAATGATTATTAGCAATTATGTTACTATATTCATCCAACAATATTTAGTCATCTAATAATAGGTATAAAAATGAGGAATGTGCTAATCCATATTTTTTGTAAATTACGTAGAAATATAAGTTCTATTATGATGATCCTATAATAGCCTTCAAACTGTAATATTCATTACTTGCTTATCAGCTATGTAGCTCACTCCTAAATTCTGATATGAAAATCTCCTTCCTGTTTTACTCAAATTTCACTACCAAACCATGCCTGAGTGGAATGTTATAGAAAGTCTCCCAGATATGTTCATGGGGTATACATGTAGTCCTTACTATCTCATCTTGCCCAACCTAAGAAGGGACTCATCCTAGTCAGTAGAGATATTTCCTATTTCATCTAACCCATGATCTTCCTGACACATCATTTTTAGCTTTTAGTGTCATATGTTAACCAATAAGATTCTGTAGTTTGTCTAGCCTCTTTAAAATGTTCAGGTATTAAATCTTGTATTAAGTTTTATAAAAATATAACACTGGAAGGAGGAGGCATCTCAGGTGCTAAGGAAATTCTAGGGTCCATTTCATTATAGGAGACCAGGTTCTTTTAGTAAAGTGCTTTGGTGTGAAGTTCTGTCTCAGTTTCTTGTTGAATCATTTGGGATGATTTTTCCCTTTCAATAATTCAACATATGATATTCATGAATGGGAGTAACTAAGAAATTTCTAGCACTATGGAAATTAGCATTGAGTAGATTAGTCATTAACTAACACACACTCAGGTGTGTATACCATGGGCATAGCTTTTGAGAACCCAAGCCACATTGATATCAAAAAGAAATTTTCCTGCCCTGATAAATTCCTTATATGTCCTGCCTTGCCTTTGCTATTGTCTCAATTTATTCAGCTCTAAGAATTCTGTGTAAATGTTAATGTTAATAATGTAAGATGTCTTGGGAAATTCCAGGAATTTCCAAATACTCAAAAAAAAACCCAAACAATATAGAGGTTTTAAAAAATATCTTTAGGGAAATTTATTCTCCAGAACTCATAATACCTGTTTGTTCCATGATCTTTCCCCTTAAATCCTCATATGGAAACTGGAACACCATACTGTATATACTCATTGAAAATGATAGTAATGGACTTTGGGGGTGGAGCCAAGATGGTGGAGATCAGACATGACTCTCTGTAACTTCCTCTAATTTTCCCTCAAACCAATAGCAGATGAAGCTTCTAGACTGGTTTTGAAGTCAAAAAATCTACAGTATCTGGAGTACAACACATTTCTAGAAGAAGATACCCTGGAAAAACTTCAAAACAGATCTGTTTCAATTGGAGAGCCAAACCCAGACTGCAGCACAGGGAGACCTGGGCAGGGAGCTGGAGCAGGAGTTGGAGCTTTGTGGTTTTCACACACCTGGGAGTCTTCTGTGGGCCTCTTGGGCCAATCTGTCCTGAGTGTAAGCAGGTGGTTTGGAAGATCTGCCTTCTTTGCGGGGGTAGATTGTGAACCACTGAACTCCTGAAGAGCTTCCGGACCTAGCTGCCATTATACAGAACCCTAAAGCAATCAATCAATCAGCAGAACTGTCCAGCGCCTGAAATAACTCAATCAGAACTGCCCAGCACCTGAAATAACTCAATCAGCAGAACTGCCCCAGGGAAAATTAAAGCAGCTGTCCCTCCTTTGCCTTGAACAGACCTCACACTTTTAAAAAAATGAATAAAAAACAAAAAGAACTCTCAGCATAGACAGCTTTTATGGAAAAAGGAAAGAACAGACCTCAAATCCTAAGGCTCCTAAAGGTAAAGCAACTCCAGAAAAAGCCCCAAACAGAAACATAAGCTGGACCCCATGTCACAAGGCTTTCTTTGAAGATTGCATAAAGCATCTTAAAAGAGAGTTAGAAGAAATATGGGAAATGAAATGAGATCATTGCAAAAAAAATGGAAAAAATGGAAAAAGAATGCAATGAACAAAAAAATGTAATTGGTCCATTGGAAAAGGAGCTAAAAACAGTAACTGAAGAAAATAAGACATTAAAAATTAGAATTGAGCAAATGGAAATGAATGACTCAACAAGACTTCAACAATCAGTCAAATAAAAACAAAAAAATGAAAAGATAAAAGAAACTATGAAATATCTCCTAGGAAAAACAACTGACCTGGAAATTAGATCTAGGAGAGACAATCTAAGGATTACAGGGCTTCTTGAAAGCCATGATGAAAAAAAGAACCTAGACACTATCATCCAGGAAATCATGAAAGAAAACTGCCCTGATATTTTAGAATCAGAAGGCAAAATAACTATTGAAACAATCTACTGATCACCTCCTGAAAGAAATCACAAAATTAATCCCCAAGGAATATTGTGGCTAAATTTCAGAACTATCATACCAAGGAAAAGATATTGCCAGCAGTCAGAAAGAAACAATTTAAATACTGAGGAGCCACAATTAGTATCACTCAGGACCTAGCAGCTTCCACCTTAAATGATAGAAGGGCCTGGAATCTGATATTCCAAAAAGCAAAGGAATTGGGATTACAGCCAAGAATAAACTATCCAGCTAAAATGAGCATTATCTTTCAGGAAAGAAGATGGACATTAAATGATACAGGTGAATTTCACCTATTTCTAATGAAAAGACCAGATCTGAATAAAAAATTTGATCTACAAAAACAGAACTCAAGAGAAACATAAAAAGGTAAAAACAAAACAAAACAAAACAAACAAAAAAACTCTTGAGAACTATATTTGTGTTATGGATATAATTAGAGAATAAGGGTTGATTTTATTATGATATTATGATTGTGATTATTATGATATTATGATAATATGAAAAAGAAATTAGAGGGAGAAAAGGAATAACACTGGAAGAAGAGGAAAAAGGAGGTTAAAATAAGGGAAATTAAATCACATATAGAAGCAAAGAAAACATTATAATTGAGGGAAAGAAGGGAGGGGGATAAGCATTCTGTTAATCTCATCAGATTTGGCTCTGAGAGTAATAGATATGTTTGGTATCACAAAGAAATTTGTCCTACCTTATAAGGAAGTAAGAGGGAAAGGGGGAAAAGAAAGGGAAAGACTGCTAGAAGGGAGAACAGAAGAATTAGGGGGAAAGTGTAAAAAAGTAAGTGGGGCTCTAAAGGGGAAGGATTGTTTGAGGGAAGTGGTTATCAAAAGCAAAATACTAGGGAGGAGGGAAAGGGGATAGGAAAGAGAAAAGCATAACCTAGGTTAAATAAGATGGCAGGAAATACAGAATTAGTTATTTTAACTATTTTAATTAATGGAATGAACTCTTCCATAAAGTGGAAGCAGATAGCAGACTGGATTAAAAGCCAGAATTCAACAATATGCTATTTACAAGAAACATTTAAAGCATAATAATACATACAGAGTGAAGGTGAAGGGCTGGAGCAGAATCTATTATGCTTCAGGTGAACAACAACAACAAAAAAAGCAGGGGTAGCAATCCTGATCTCAGATAAAATAAAAGCAAAGATAGATCTAATTAAAAGAGAAAAGGAAGGAAACTATATCTTACTAAAGGGTACCATAGATAATGAAGCAATTTCAATACTAAACATATATGCACCAAGTAATATAGCTTGGAAATTCCTACAGGTAAAGTTCAAAGAGATGCAAGAAGAAATAGACAGCAAAACTATAATAGTGAGGGACCTCAACTTCCCTCTCTTAGAACTAAATAAATCAAACCACAAAATAAATAAGAAAGAAGTTAAGGAGGTAAACAAAATGTAAGAAAAGTTAAGTATGACAGATCTTTGGAGGAAATTAAATGGAGAGAGAAAGGAGTTTATTTTTTTCAGCAGTTCATGGAACTTATACAAAAATTGACCATGTATTATGACACAAAAACCACGAAATCAAATGCAGGAAGGCAGAAATAGTAAATGTATTTTTTCAGATTATGATGCAATAAAAATCACATGCAATATAAGGCCAGGAGAAAATAGACCAAAAAGCCCTTGGAAAATAAATAATCTCATCCTAAAGAATGAATGGGAGAAACAGGAAATTACAGACACAATTACTAATTTCATTTAAGAGAATAACAATAACGAGAGAAAATACCAAAATTTGTGGGATGCAGCCAAAGCAGTAATAAGGGGAAATTTTATATCTCTAAATGCTTATTTGCATAAAATAAAGAGAAAATCAATGAATTGGGCTTGCAACTAAAAAGCTAGAAGAAGGACAAATTAAAAACCCCCAGTCAAATACCAAACTTGAAATCCTAAAAATAAAAGGAGAGATTAATAAAATTGAAATAAATTAATAAAAAACTATTGAATTAATAAATAAAACTAAAAGTTGGTTTTATGAACAAAACAACAAAATAGATAAACCTGTAATTAATTTGATTAGAAAAAAAAGAGGAAAATCAAATTGTTAGTCTCAAAAATTAAAAGGGAGAACTTTTCACCAATGAAGAGGAAATTAGAGTAATAATCAGGAGTTACTTTGCCCTACTTTATGCCAATAAATTTGATAACCTAAGTGAAATGGAGGAATATCTACAAAAATATAGATTGCCCAGATTCACAGAAGGAGAAATAAATTATTTAAATACTCCATTTTATTTTATTTTATTATTTATTTATTTTTTTAATTAAAGCTTTTTATTTGTATAACATATGTATGGGTAGTTCCTCAGTATTGATATTTACAAAGTTTTCCGTTACAAATTTTACCCCCAGTCCCCTCCCTTCCCCTATATGGCAGGAAGTCCACTACATGTTAATAATGTTGAAATACTTGACAAGTTGTGCAAGAAAAATCCTATCTACAAGAAAAAAAAAAGAACATCGGAGAAAGGAAACACAATGCAAGCAAACCTCAATAGAGAGCATGAAAATATTATATTGTGGTCCATATTTCATATCCCTCTCTCTGGGTGTATATGGTTTTCTTCACTGAACAATTGGAACTAGTTTGAGACAATTCTTTGTTGCAGAGAGCCATGTCCATCAGAAGTGATCATCATGTAATGTTGTTCTTGCTGTGTATAATGATCTCCTGGTTCTGCTCGTTTCACTCAGCATCAGTTCATGCAAGTCTCTCCAGGCCTCTCTGAAATCGTCAGCTGGTCATTTCTTACAGAGCAATAATATTCCATAACATTCATATACCATAATTTACTCAGCCACTCTCCAATTGATGGGCATCCCTTCAGTTTCCAGTTTCTAGCCACCACAAAAAGGGCCGCCACAAACATTCTTGCACATGTGGGGCCCTTTCCCTCCTCTAAGATCTCTTTGGGATATAGGCCCAGTAGAAACACTGCTGGGTCAAAGGGTATGCACAGCTTGACAACTTTTTGAGCATAGCTCCAAATTGCTCTCCAGAATGGTTGGATCCGTGCACAGTTCCACCAACAATATATTAGTGTCCCAGTTTTCCCACATCCCCTCCAACATTCATCGTTATCTTTTCCTGTCATTTTAGCCAATCTGACAGGTGTGTAGTGGTA